>JANIWM010000015.1:0-166677 GCA_030555655.1 Starmerella floris
TACTACTACTACTACTACTACTACTACTACTACTACTACTACTACTACTACTACTGCTGCTACTACTACTCTTCCTCGGTTCCACAAGCTTGGCCACCAAAAAAAAATAGAACCCCACATCTAAAAATTCAAAAACATGTAATCTATTTCATCCACATAGAGACACCAGTCATATCGTGTTTTAACAACAACGTTTTCCTGAGTCATGACACCCAGTGTGCACGGCCTCTCCACACACACCCTCCCCACACCCCAACATCCCGTGTACCGGTCCGCCCAGCGACAACCACAACCCCAAGGCATCATCAACGTACACAAGCGTCACTTACGCTCATGGCCAGTCCGGAGGAACAGTACGATGCCGCTCTAGATCTTCTGCGGCGAGTGTCGCCTAAGAATGTGTCGGCTAACCTCAGCCTGTTGTGCCAGCAGAACCAGGATCTAGCCGAGGAACTCCTAAGCACCGTCGACCAGCCATTGACGGTACGGACGGACAAGTCCGGCAAGCAGTTCCTTTGCTGCGATTACAATCGCGATGGCGATAGCTACCGCTCACCCTTTACCAACGAGTTCGTCCCGCCCCTCGACGACGCCGACGAATTGTCACCGCGGCTCCGCAAATTGGAGATATTGGCAAACGACGCCTTCGATACCTATCGTGAATTGTACTACGAAGGGGGACATTCTAGCTGCTACCTGTGGGACCAAGATGATGACATTGCCGGGGTTGTAGTGTTCCAGAAGAAACAACCGCGTTCGCGCTGGGATAGTGTGCATGTGTTCGAGGTGATCAGCAACGGCAAGTCGGCTAACTATCGGCTCACCTCTTCGGTTATGCTGGAGATTGGTAGAACGACAAATCTCAGCGGCAACTTGACGCGGCAGCTCGAACGTTCCATGCCCGTGGCCACGGAAATTGACCATGTGGCCAATGTCGGCACTCTTGTCGAGGAGATGGAGAACCGATTGCGCAATTTGCTCCACGAGGTGTACTTCGGTAAGACCAGAGACATTCTCGGCGACATTCGTAGCATCGAGCCTTTGGATGAAGTCAGGGCTGAGCGTCGTCTCAAAAAGGCTGTCATTGACGGTATATGATCATGTGTATTCTCAATCCTGCGTACATAAGGAGGATCTTCTTGTAAACACTTTCACGTTTTACGTATATCTCAGCTGAGCATAAGTGGTTCAATTTGCGCCCATCCGTATCTAATTGAAACGAATGTTTGACTCCCTGATTCATTACATATTCATGAGCCTTGGTTTCTTGCAAGCCCTCTGCTCACCCTAGTATGCGGAGCCATCAAAATATATCTGTATGTGTGTATCTAACTCGCGTTATATCAAGGGATCGAGATGACATGCTTGGGATGCAAAGGGTCCACTGGTGTCTTGTAATAATGTGAAAGTGCATCGTTAGGAGAAAAGCTTCCGACTCAATTGAGTCTAGACCGAAGACGTGTTTTTTTATTGGAAAATCGAGGGTGCATGTGGACGCAATCTAGCTCTAGACTGCAATTGTGCTTTGGGCGCCACGGTTTATTTAAAGGCTAGCCATTGGAGGGTGCACAAAGACATGTGATGTGGCTGAGCACACCACAGTCACCAGAATTGAGCTTCAAGGCTCCTCATATGTCCCCACGGGTCAATCGATTGGCGGATGATTTCATGAAAGGGTTGGCATCCGGCTGGTCTTCTTGCTGTTGAAAAACAGCGTCGAGTCGTTGATTTTTGACTCAATTCTAATACAACCACGAACAAATCAGAAAGAGGAACACCTTCTCAAACCTTGTTTGTGTCGCTCGAATTCCTACTAAAGCGATGTATCTCCATATATGTGGGCAATCCTAAAACAATCATAAAAACGTAATCTATAGCTGTGTCTAATTAGCTCTCAGTTGCTGAGCGAACTCGTTTATCTTAAGCGGTGAGGAGTCCGCGCCAAGACTCAAGCGTTGGATTCTGACCCATCTTCACGAAATCTAGCTCCGGATATATGTGGCGCCATCTCCCCACGAGATTCATGATTTCAACAGAGTTCACGCCATAGTCGATTAAGTTGTCGTCATTTTCGGGCCATTCCTCGTCATCCCCATCCAGGGCCTTGAGAATGATACGGCGCAAGTCATATTCGATAAAGTGGCAAGTGATCTCCTTCAGAGACATGACGCGCCCGCAGCACTCTGCGGTTGTCTGAAGGGCCATGATGTGCTGCTCCCGAGTGAAATCGCCGAGGGCATCGGCGACTAGAAACGGCTGGATATCCATCATGAATGCATCCATCGCCGTCACCAAACATCCTATGTGGGCATATACACCACAGATAATAAGCTGGTCGCGGTTCTCCTTCTGCAAGATCTCGCGGAAATCAGACTTCTGGAAAGCGCTATAGCGGTGCTTCACCAATTGGCGGTCCTCCTTGGTGGGGGTCAGCTCCTCGACGATATTGCGGCGTTCAGGGCGTTTGTCAATTCCAGGACCCCACACGTCGTTGAGCAGAGCACGATCCTCGGGCTTCTGGTTTATGGGCTGCGCCGTGTAGAAGACAGGGATCCCCTGAGCCTTGCAATACATTTTCAACTTTTTGATGTTTTGCACCAGATTCTGAACAAATTCGCAGTCAGTGCTCCAGAAATCGAGGAAATACTCCTGCATGTCATGAATCAGAAGTGCCGCTCGGCTCGGCTCGAGATTCCAGTCCACCTTACTGGTAGGCAATTGACTGGCCTCAGGTAGTTCGTAGCCCGTTAATTTGGGGATCATTTTGGATCAATCTATAGTCGATAATCTATTGGGCAGTCTTCTAGTTAAGATACAACTAGAAATGGATTTGGATCTGCTTGTATTTAAGGTTTTTCTTTCACTGTTTTAATGCTAGGCCATATATAGCACAACATGATGAAAATGATACATCACGGAGGTAAGGGCATGCCGAGCTGTGAAAATTCAGTGCGTCAAGGGTAGATGCTGCTCACCTTGAGGCGGGGGTCATAAGCCAAAACTAGGACAGACTAAATTTAGGAATGGATAATAGGTAATTTCTGCAGCCACGGCCCCGTCATTTCGACCGATCTTTGGGACCTGGTAAGTAGGCTCGTTAATCGCTCGAGACCCAAATTCTCAACCAATCTTGGCCATCTGCACGACGATTTGCTGGGTGGTGGCCAGTCCGCATGACCTCGGCCGAACGAGGCTGAAGTAATGGCAAGGGTTAAGTAAGCGACTGATCAGTTCGCTAAGGTTTGCTCAAGGGTTGGGCTTGCCAATTTTATGAGCATCGAGATTTTTGTGGGTTGTGTTCATAGGAAATATCTGGGGTCTGGACAAAGCTGATGACAACGCGTTCTGCCGACATTAAGCACGTAACCCTCATTGACAAACTCATCTACTTCCAATGGCCCTAACCCTTTAAGAGTAGCGTTGTAGATCCCAGTCCCGAACTAGGATGATGAACCGTATCCTGCATCGATGTTTATCACCCTGTAAGCATGATCGATCTGATTACCATATGGCCACTATCCATCTTACGATGGTAGTGCACATACCATATGAATAATAACTACGTTTCAGTAACTTTGTCAAGAGTGCCAATAGAAACACTGAAAGTACCCCGAGATGGACACTCCTCTGCTTGGTGAGGTCAATAAAACACGCCTGTCCCGGAAATTTCTACTATTATTAGCGCTCTACGCGATTCCCCTAGCGGCCACCCAGATAACGATCTACGATTTGTTGTTTGATGTTGTGTGCAAGCACGATAGCATAGCTCATGACCAGTGCAATGGCAATCCTGATGTTGCCCGAAAGGTCACCAGCATGCTATCTTTTGTGTCGCTGATGAGCGGAATTGTGGCAACTATTATCGCAGTTGGACTGAGCGCATACACTGACAAAGCTGGCCGCAAGTTTGGATTGGTATGGTTCATGGGTCTCACAACGGTTGGAACTGCGGCGTACCCTCTGGTTGCTTACGGAGTTCCCTCTCACTGGACTTACTGGCGCATGATTGTGCCGTACTTTTTTGTGGCCCTCGGAGGCTCACCTTCAATCATGCTTAATTTGTCGGTCCTCTACATTACCGACTTACTACCAGATCCACGGCTGCGCACCGAGTATTTGTCTTTCCTGATAGGCATGTCTATGTCTGTTCAGGCAATAGCCCCAGGCGTCGGTGGCACCCTGCTGAAGGCAGGTGTTCACATGGCAGTGTACTTGGTCGGCTGTGCCACTTTCATGGCAATCAGTACAGCTATATTTGCATGGTTTGTGAAATCGGATCGCCGCAGCGAAGAAGATTGTCAGCAGAGCGGCGGCTTGAGTATAAAACGCGCCGGCACGCTAATTTCATTCAGTTCCTGTGGTACCCCTATACTCCGACGCAATGCCTGCATAGTCTTCGTTAACTTCATCATGAGCAATATGTTTGCTGTAGGGTTTGTCGATTTAATTATGGTATTCGCCAAGCATAAATTCAGCTGGACTGGCAGTGAAATCGGAACAAACTTGTTCAAACTGTTTTCGGTCCGTACATTCTGGGCAGTTTTGGGCTTCCCAGTACTATACTCTCAGCTTACGAGGTATTGGCCTGCTCAATCTGAGACCGTAGACCGTGCGGATCTAGTACACATGTATCTCTGTAATCTGCTAACCATTGCAGGTTATCTGACACTAGGTTTCGCGGAAACATCAAATCAGTACTCGCACGGATTGACTGTACTGGCGAATGATGGCATTGCGGGGCCTATTTGGATAAATGCCCTGTTGAAGCACGTAGATGCGTCGCATAAGGGTGAATTTATGGCAGCACTGAACTTTATCGTAAAGCCAGTGGAGGCCCTGTTACCCGCTCTAATGATGAAGTTTCTTACAGCCACACTCGACTCTTGGCCGGAACTAGTTTTTTTCGTGGTGGCAGTGCTCACTATTCTGCTATTAGTTTCCCAGTTTTTCATTAAGTCGCAATTCTAGCGATGAAAGATGACGATATATATATACATGCCTTATAGATTCATATCTTTTCGTGAGATCTCGACCTCGCACTGGATTATAGGCCTTTCTCGATCTTGATACCATCACCAAACCTGGAACTCTTCGATGTATTCGAGCGAAGTTTGTGGTAGTTTCTTCAAAGACGCAGCTACCGAATTGCGTACTTTGTCATTAAGGGCTGGAGGGCCACAGCAAACAACAGCACCCGAGGCTCCCATACTGGCAAGCTCAGTAACGAAATCATCAACAATTTCTAGGATATTGGGTCTTCCTTTGTAAACCCTTAGATCCGAGGAATAGTCAGACCGAGTAATATAAATTTCCATTGGCACTTTCAAGGCATCAATCTGGTCGTGGTAGGCGTGAAGAATATCCATATCACGCACAGTGAGCACTAACCGTGCGTTAGGGCATTTCTCAGCAATGGCCAAGGGACCAGGAACTCCGCTGCCACCCGCAAACAGAAGCGCGCGATCGAAATTCATTGGATCTGACTCTTGGCCGTATGGCCCTTCTAAAAGAACGGGGATTTTTGCCAAGCTGTCACCATCATTGGCAGAGCTTTTGGCTTTGGCCAGCTCATAAATTTGTTTCGTGACGCCAGTCTTGACAGACACGACCACCCTTAGTTCGTTGCCCATGTCACTAACTGTAAATGGATGCGATTGCCAGAAGAAGCGGGGGTGCAAAAAATAAATATAGGCATAATGGCTCGGAAAGGAGTGCCAGTTCAACGGTTTCGGAATAGTGATAGCCATTAAATTCTTGCTAAGCGGAGTAAGCGTAGCCTCATTCACGCAGCCATTCTTATAAATCACAAAGAGCCTGTAGCACCTCTCTGCGGCCCATAGAAACAACGATATCCAGACCCAATATGTCCATCCAAACATGACAACGTGCTGCCAGCAAAGGTAGAAAAAGAGAAGTGCGAGAGTTATGTGGGAAACCAGAAAAATTTCATACCATCTACGGCGAATTGCCCCTGTTCCCCATACAATCATCACACATGTCAGAACGGTTGCAGCAATACCCGTAATCCAGAACCATGAATGTGCTTGCATTTGCAATTCGTTGACCAATTTTGAATGATAATAAAATGCAATGCTATGAATCACGGAATCGATCATCATGAATCGACCAAGCCACCGGTGAAATACTAGTACTGTGGTGTATCTCAGTCCTAGAAGCGTTTGAAGCAACTGACAACGCGCACTGAATACTATAATAAGAGGTAGCATAGCAAACGCCAAGATACCGCTGCGATTGCCAAGTCCTTGCAAGAACTGCTCGAACGCTGTCTCCATCACTTCGTTATCATCTATTGAATAGTCCGCACAAAGCGCATAGGTGTGTACTAGCACCAGCCCTGACAACAATAACGCCTCGAGTGAAGTTGGAAATAGACCACCCAGTGCCCACGGCGAGTGGTTGGCATGCGACTCTGTAAGCCATACAGTAGGCAATATGAACCTAGCGCGCAACCTGTTGAGAAATGAGCTGCCAATAAGCTTCTTGCGGATGCCAACAAAGGTGCACGCAAATAAACCCATGAACACTGCGGCAAAATAATAATAGAGCCACAACGCTTTGTCATTACTGTTATCCAAATTGGAGAACTCCGCGTGTACTGCATGAATAGTTCGATTTCGCGACCATTCGTCGAGCAAAACTGGGAAAGCGACCTTTGACTGATGATTTGGGGGTATCGGCTTCAGAAAATGCGTTGCATTATCCCGAGCACGGAGAAAATCCTCAGGTCCGATTGGCGAGGCACCTCCCCCGGCTTTGAGGCATACAAAGTTAGCCCAATCCACGCTGCGCGATAACATATCCGCATGGGAAGACCCTTCAATGTGTTCATCAATCACCTGCGTTACACAGATTGCCCACGCTCCAATTGCCGGCGGGTAATTGCAGAGAGTCCCATATGGGGCTGGTGAAGGTGGCTGGAAATCCCAGGTAATAGACACGAGCTGGATACCGCAGCCGAAGGCTGCTACTCTATCCCAGCCTGAGAAACGCATACTTTTCTGGGTGATGTTTTCAAACCCTAGAGATCATCGCGATAACTGGATACGGCTGATGTAATATGCATGTATCACATAGTGGAACTAAATCTGATTTAAAAATCATATGCAGTAGGAACGAGACTTGTTTTCAAGATGTTCGATTTATGAGACGAAAATAAAAAACGTGATTTGTCAATTATTCGCCATCGGCGCGCACAGAGGTAACCGTCCATCAGAGATTCTGAGACAATCACTCACGTAACCATACAATATAAAATGACCTTATGTGCTGGACACGATTAAGCTTACCGATACAAAGGATATTTGGCTATCAAATTGCGTATGGTGCAAGTACCAGATCTAGGCACCAAGGGTAGCTCCGCCATCGATAACAATGTCTTGCAAGGTCGTGTGACTTGAGGCATCGGAAGCCAAGAACAACACAGCAGCAGCAACTTCACGCGGCTGTGCGATTTTTTTCAGCGGAATTCCTAGTTTGTACTGATCTGGCAAGCCTTGGATCAGCCGTTTCTCACCAGCGGCAAAATTGTCGCCGAGCATTTCCCGTAACATATCGGTCTCGGTGGATCCAGGTGACACCAAATTGCATCGCACTCCA
The DNA here is from genome assembly GCA_030555655.1 of Starmerella floris. Lineage (NCBI taxonomy): Eukaryota > Fungi > Ascomycota > Dipodascomycetes > Dipodascales > Trichomonascaceae > Starmerella > Starmerella floris. The sequence continues at coordinate 7,618 of JANIWM010000015.1, forward strand.
TATTCCGCAAGCTCCAGACCGACCGAGCGAGTAAGGCTCACAAGTGCTGTCTTCGACGCACCGTAAGCTGACATACCAATACGAGGAGCGTGTGCAGAATTGGAAGCAACCACGACAATCGAGCCGGATCTCTGCTTTTTGAATTGAGGTATGGTGTACCTGAATAGGTTGAACGAGCCAGTCACATTGACATCAAAGCATTTCGCCCAGTGATCTTCAGGCAGCTCATCAGTGGCACCAAGCGCCAGTATCCCCGCTGCATTGATCAGCACGTGAAGATTTTTCTGAGATTCTAGTAACTCCTTAGTGACAGTCTTCACCTGCTCAGCGTCAGCAATATTCACCACCCGGTGCGCGAAGGTTTCACCACCAGGGAAGTGGAGATCAAAACCAGTAACATTTGCACCAGCCCTCACAAAGTCCTCAGCTATTCGACGTCCAATACCACGGCCTGCGCCAACGACCCACACCTCTCGATCTTGATAATTGAACTGGACTGACATGGTAGGAGGTTAGGTTTACAGCAGTCGCGCTTCAATCAATCTCATCAGTGCGGCCGTGCATACACATCCTCACGTCATTTGACTCTTGCTTATAACTATGGAGTAGAATACGAATATTCGCTCATTCTATATGCACAACTATCTCGATTCAGTTATTTATTTAAGCTCGCGCAATTGCTTTTTATCGACTTTACCCACGGCTGTTAGCGGCATCTCTTCCAAAGTCTGGAATTTATCAGGCAACTTGTACTCCGCAATTCCTTGGTCGCGTAAGAACTTACGCAAAGCAACCGTTTTTATGGGCTTGCGAACGACAATGAATGCAACTGAACGCTCGCCCATAACTTCGTCCTCCATAGCAACCAATCCGGCCTCCACTACGTCAGGATGGCGCAACAGCAAGTTCTCGATTTCTTCGGCGCTGATTTTCTCACCCCCGCGGTTGATCTGGTCCTTTTGCCTGCCGTGCACAGTGATGTATCCATCCTTGTCAATAGAAATAAGATCCCCGGAGCTGTAGAACCCATCTTCGTCGAACGATTTTGCATTGTGCTCAGGTGCCTTGTAATAGCCTCTGAATGTATACGGGCCGCGGGTCATCAGCAATCCAACCTCGCCAGTCTCGAGTTTCTCGCCGTTGGGACCAGCAACCCACACCTCATCAGCGGGTGACATCGGACGACCTTGCGTGGTGAGAATGTGTTCCTTGTCGTCATCCCAATGCGTGTAGTTTACCAGTCCTTCAGCCATCCCGAACACTTGTTGCAGCGTGCAGTCAAAGTTTTCCGCAAGTTTGGCGGCCAATGTCGGGCTCAATCGCGCACCTCCTAGCTGCAGCATTTTGAGTGACCTTAAAGGATGCTGAGTGCTGTCACTATAGTTCTGTTGAACATCTTGAAGCCACAGAGCGGCAGCGGGGGGCACAAGGGCGGCTACGGTCACTTGGTGCTTCTCAATAAGCGGGAAACAGCTGGCCGAGCTAGGGTCCTGTGCCATAACGACAGTGCCTCCAGCGTAGAAAGCCCCTAAAGATCCTGGTGAACTCATCGGGAAGTTATGCCCGGCTGGGATCGCCACGAGATAACGCGTATTCTTGTCGAAGCGGCAGACCTCCACACTACGACGCACGCTGTAGTAGTAGTCATTATGTGTTCGTGGTATCAGCTTGGGCGTCCCTGTGCTACCTCCTGACAGGTTAAAGAAGGCCACATCCGTTGTCGGGGTTAACTGCAGATCAGCACTAGCTTCCTCGTACAGTGTGTATAGTGATTCGTTACGGAAAAACCACGTATGCAATTCGGGTGAAGTTTCGCGTAGTTGCTGCAAAAACTGGTCATCTTTGAACAATGGATTTTCACGGTCGCCAATTAGCACCTTGGGCTGAATTTGGGTCGCATATGAAGTAAGTTCGAGCTGACGGTGACTAAATAGTGCATTCAAAGGAATCACACCTATTTTTAACATTGCAAAAAATACAATGTACAGGTCTACTGTATTACCCAAATGTACGAGAGCGGTGTCATACGGTTTGAGGCCACGCTTTTTCAGCGCGCCCGCAAGATTGTTGCTTCTACGCTCGAGCTCCTTATAAGTCAGCTGTGCGTCACCATCGATCACAGCTACATGGTCGTTGGAAGCCTGTCGAGTCAGTATGTCTGTTAAGGGCCGGTCAAGCCAATAGCCTAGCTTCCGGTACCTTTCAGCTGCATCTGCAGGCCACGGTGTGTAATCGATCGGCATGTAGTCTGTTATTTCTGATGGAAAAGATATTGATTTGATGATGCGCCACGTCGTGATTTTTTGCTAGACACTGTTTTGCCCGAGGCGGACAGGTTGTTTGGGCAAGGGATTCTTCTCAATGCATTCGCAAAACTGTCCACTGATGAGCACATCATGAGTAGGGTTTTATAGGGTTGTGTATGCGAGTTCGCATAAGACTCACGCAGAACCCTACCACGAACCAGCACTGCTAAATCTTTAAGAACGATAAAAGTAGTTCTCATCAGGATGCTCATTACGCTATAATTTGGAGCCTCAACAAGAAAATGATTCACTTAGAAGCTCATAAGTGGGCAAGCTGGCATAAATAAGCAAGTAGATTTATTTCTCGCCGAATCGTTACTGACTAAGCTAAGTCACCGGAACTGTTTGTTGCGCGAATCGATCGATGAACAAGATTACGCTCTGGGCACGGGCATCTATGTACCCTCATCGGCATAGCTGAAACGCATGAACAAAAGGAAAACAAAACATTACAAATGCGAAAAAAAAGGCGGGGGTCACTGAATTTCTTCTTCAGGGACTCTCTGCTTGAAAATAGAATACGCGGTTTTCGATTTTACATATATAGAGACTGCTATCTTGATCAAGCAAATGATTGCACATACTTCTAACGTAGGACACAAAATACAAACTAACCACATGAAAAGTATTTTTAACGAGAACTATCTACCATCTCAGATTGATCGATTGCGCTACTTTTCCCTCTGGTTTTTAAGCTATCATTCATTACATCACTCTCTATCTGTCGTTACATTACTTAGGGCACATATTATATTAACATTGTATAATAATCACGCCATGTTAAATACGTGCATCATTGTAGACAATTTGACTTCTGTCTCCTTCCATTCTGATTCAGGTACGGAGTCGCTTACAATACCAGCACCAGCGAAAAGTTGAATTTCGTCGTCAGTGAGTTTACCACAACGAATGGCAATGTACCATTCGCCATCACCATTGCTATCACAGTACCCCACTATTCCCCCAAAATATTCCCGGTCAAATGGTTCCAGCCTCTGTAAAAGTTTACGTGCATTCTGGTGAGGAAAGCCGCTCAAAGCGGGGGTTGGATGCAACAAGCAAGCCAGTGACAAAACATTCTCATCTGAACTAGCCACGGTCCCTGAAATCGATGTGGCCAAATGAAACAACTTTGAGGTAGAAATGCATTCCGGAGATTCGGGGACGTGAAGTTGAGCGCTTCGTGGCGAGAGCGTCGAGTTCATAGAGTCCACCACAAGTTTGTGTTCGTAACGGTCTTTAGGCGAATTTAACAGTGTTTCAACAATCTGCTTTTCACGACCAGCTTCCCGAGGTGCCGAACCAGCTAGTGGCTGCGAATTAAATTTATCCCCTGATTTGCGCACAAGTAATTCAGGGCTCGTGCCGGATAAGCGTGATTTCCCGTCGGGCAATGGCACGTGAAAAGTAAACCCACTAGGATTCTGTTCGAGTAACCTTTCTAGAAGCGCATCACTAGGAACCGGTCGTGAGGTCTTGATATTGCGCAAACGGGAAAGCACGACCTTATCCAAAGAGCCGTCCTTGATCTCAGCCACTGCATCACCTACGATCTTGGTAAATCCTTCGTGGCCGAAATTATCAGTAGAACCGATTGCCAATGAGTCCTCCAGCTTGGCCCCAGAGCCTAGGTCCTTGGCGTATGATTCCAAGGCAGTGCGAGGATCATCAAACGACTCCCAGGACTTAGGAACGTACAAAGCAGAAGGTTGCTCTGTGTCAAAAGGAATTGCCCCAACTACCAAAGGGTTTTCAATTCCAGCGTCTTTTGCTTCAGCCATTGTCGCACGAATTGCATTCTGGAGCTCCCCTTCGAGGTTCGCCCCATCACCAGCGGGCGTGCGAATCCACTTAAACACACCATTGGTCACTAAGGTTTTCTCAGAACCTTTGAGGAAAAATGAATTCTCAAGCATTTACTATGTTTCAAATGATAACAGGTCTAGGTAGAATCACTGCCGTTAGTGACTTCATGGAGGTATTTATAGCCGAGTTAGTGCGGCCCCGAGACGTTAGGCAAAATATAAGGGTTGCATGCTGATGGAATTTCTAGGGACATACGTGAGGTCTAGGGTCGGTGATGAGCACATGCCGAATCATATGATTAGAGTAATACTCCGAAGAGGGCAGTCGCTCAGAGGCGCGGGTAGTAGCCGTATAGACGTCAGACATTCATAAAGAAACCGAGATTCGATAGATGATGAATCTTTCGATCGAGAGTTATGCCACTGTCAATCATAGATTGAGCTTGCCATGAGAAGCAGCAAAATTATGATATACGCTCGCTCAACTCAGCTTGGGATCTCCCCACCGACAAACCCTCCAGTACCTGTCGTAATCAGCCATACCCATCACACATTTTAGGTAATCTGTCCAGCTTGATGCCGGGGTTTCCGATCTCTCTCGGCTATAGACTACTACTATTCGGTGGGCTGCAGGATGTATGTACTGGTGATAAACAACTTAATAATAGTGTTAATAATGATGCTTATTATAAATAGCATCTTCAACATTACGAATTAGCATACTGTAAAAGTTATGATACCACCCATAATGATAACCTATCTATTAAGTTTAGTATCTGCTGGTATCCGGGGGAGAAAAAATCTACTTAGAACGTCAATTGAGTCTGATATTTTCTATATCTTATCCTCTTTATACCGCTAACGCTCGAGTACACTATCAAGCCCTCCCCTGGGACACTTCTTATTGCAAACACCCGGAACAGTAGCAAGCCTAAAATTCACGTGCTCCTTTCCTAATTACCATAAAATTTGAGATAATAATTGATCGAACAGGTGTATAATGTCGTAATAATCTAGTCATATCTAATCGTATATCATATTCTATTCAATTCTGAGCCTGGGAGAGTAGATCATTGATCTGAGGGCCTAATGAGACGAATGTTTCAGGGTGGATGATATCAATGTGTGAACAATCTACATCTACCGTTTTCAGTTCCTCTGTCCATGGATGCCAAACCTTCTGTAAATCAGTTCCAGTAGGCAAAGTTTTTTTTGCCACAAAGAGAACTGTGCGGCCTTCGAATCGTTGACTGCGAGCCGTCACCAAAAGTTGAACGGCTGTTGAATAATTTGCCTCAATTGCGTCAAACATTCTCGTCGAAAATCCATCATCAACATTGCTTGTCAAGAACTGTTGGCGTTCTCGGTTCATCTCGTCTACAACAGCTTGATCAAGCACATTCTCACCTCGTTTGGCATCCCAGTTTTGGGTCTCGGGTGGCCAGGTGTCTAGTAGGCCTAGAAAGTTCACTTTCTTGCCTTCTCTGGTGAGTCTTGCTGCCAGTGAATGGGCCAATGTACCACCCAACGAATAGCCCAACAAATAGTAAGGCCCCTCAGGTTCGTATTTGGTAATAGTATGGTAGTGGGCTTCCACAACGTCTTCTAATGACTTGGATGCACCCATAGCACCATCTTTTTCAGTTGACTGGATGCCAATAAGAGACCAGTGTGAGTCTAAATATCTTCGCAGAACACTGAATTGCCAAGCGAAGCCAGAAGCAGGATGAATGCAAAAGACAGTGGGGCCCAACTCCGTAGGCCTCAGTGGTAAAACAGTCTCGAAACCGGCATTTTTACCAGAGTCGCCACTGTCTAGTTGATGGGCCAGGCGGTCAACTCGAGGTGCTTGCATTATCTGACCTATAGTAACAGGAATATTGAGTTTCCCCCTAAGCTGAGCTGCCAATTTTACAGCCAAAAGAGAGTGGCCTCCCAAAGAGAAAAAATCATCCTCAGCGGTAACATAAGGAATGTTCAACAAAGACTCGTAAGCATGCGCAATAACTTGTTCTAGTCCAGGTGCTGGCTGTCTACCACGGAAGTTTTGATTGTCCACATTGCATCTCTCCGATTCTACAGTGGCCACTGAAGGCAAGCTCTTACGATCGAGCTTACCACTTGCGTTTAGTGGAAAGCTTTTCATGATAACCAATTTAACAGGCACCATTTGCGGCGGCAAAATCTTTGAAAGCTGGGATTGAGCCCATGCGATATCGAAATCATCATCAGTAACTACCAAGTAGCCCACAAGTTGGCGCGAATCCACATTCGTATCTTGAGAACTTGCTAAAACCTGCGGCTGTGTTACTGCTTGTGAAACCCCACTTAAAGATTCCATGGCAGCATCAATTTCACCCAGTTCGATTCGCTGGCCACGAAGCTTTACTTGGTCATCACTACGTCCTAAGAACTCCAGAGCGCCATCCTCCGACCATCGAGCTACATCACCGGTCCGGTAGAGCCGCTCGCCTTTATGGATTATGAACCGCTCTGCGGTGAGTTCTTGTCGATTCCAGTATCCCCGCGCCAACTGGACACCACCGATATATAAATCTCCAGGCAGATTTGGCGGAAGCATACGCATTTTAGAATCCAAAACATATATCTTCGTATTCCATACAGGTAAACCAATCGGGACTGAGGCACCTCTCAATGCAGTCAAGATGTCGCCATATGCGGGGTACGCACTGACATCAATTGCAGCCTCCGTAGGACCGTAGAGATTGTAAAGCGGGACACCAGTAGCTTCTTGCCAAGACCTTGCCAAGCTCACGGGGAGAGCCTCACCGCTGCAAAACGTTCGTTTCAGAGATTTTCCAATGCCAATAGTGGAATTCAAAAATGTGGACAACATCGAAGGCACAAAATGAATTGTGGTGACCTGAAATTCCACAATTAGCTGACGAACGTGCTCAGGATCTCTATGAGCATCCGGAGGTGCCATCAAGCAGCAGGCGCCACTGATAAGGGGCCAAAAGAATTCCCAGACGCTTACATCGAAGCTGGAAGGCGTTTTCTGCAGCACAACATCGTTAGGAGTAAGCCTGTATTCATGCTGCATCCACAACAACCTATTCACAATAGCTCTGTGACTCACCATCACCCCCTTCGGTCTACCAGTCGAACCAGATGTATAAATGATATAAGCGATGTCGTCAGGAGTCGGTGTCTGACGTGCCGAAATATCATTACCAGTTACCACATCACCGAGGTCGAATAATTTTATGTTATCCACCGTGATGATGAGTTTAGGTTGAGCATCTTCGACCATCATATTGATTCTATCACGAGGATACCCTGAGTCCAGGGGCAAATAAGCTGCCCCAAGCGACAACACAGCCTGCAATACCAATGATAGGTCCAATGACCTAGGAAGTTCCACAGCTACTATATCACCTCGCTGAACGCCTGCCTTACTAGCCATAGCCAGTGCAATCTGGCGCACACGAAGATTACATTGCGCGTATGTCAACTGACCACCAAATGCATCCCGTAGGGCTATCTTTGTGGGGGTTTTCTGAGCCTGCAGCTGCATCAAGGAAGTTAACGTCTCGTTCTCGTGACCCAAAACTTCAGTACTGTTCACAGAATCTATCAGTGAGGTTTCCTCGGGCGATATCAAGCTGCCTGATGGGTCACTTAAGAGTAAGTCCAAGCGTTCTAGGTGCCGATCCAAAGTATCTTTATCGTAGCGGTCTCCGTTTGCTAGGTACTCCACCATCAATTGGTTGTCGTCGTCGAGATAAATTACTAATTCGATATCGCGAATTGGGCCCGAGGCAATATGATGGGTCTCTGTTTCCAAACCTTCGAAATCTAAGCGATAGTCAAACGCCTTGAAATTGATTACTGGACCGAAGAGCGGATTTTTTTCCCAGGATCGTCCTGTATCTCTAACAATCTGCTCAGAATCGAACTTCTGATGTCTGCGTATTGTTTTCAGTGATTTACTAATATTATCAGCAAGATCGGTTATCGATTCCCCGGACACCAAGGCAATTGGCAATACGTTGATAAAAGCACCTGCCGCATTTAATGCAGAGGATCCAAGGCGTCGCATCAGAATAAACCCCATGCTCATAGCATCACAATTGCACAGTCGCATCATCCATAGGGAGACTAAAGCTAAGGCCATATCAGCTGGAGCTCCCAATTTACACAGCTTCTGAAAATTCTCATAATTCAAAATTCGTAGATTCCGCACAATGTTTTTTGACGGCTCGGCTCCCGCAACCGGCACTAGCGAATATGCTGGCGGGAGTTCGGCACAGTATTTTTTCCAAAACGCGGCATCTTTTGCATACTTAGGAGAGTTCTGGTATTGAACATACTCTGCCACGACTTCAGTTATGGGCGTAAACGGAGGTAGCTCGATTGACTGAGATCTAATGCGGGCACTATACAGCTGCCCAATTCTGCGGGTTAAAGCCGTAAAACTATAGGCGTCTAGCTGAATATGATGGTAACGCTGGTACCAAATCCATGTATTTGCACTTGTTTGCAAAATGGCGTGGTGAATTAGCGGGTTACCGCTGTCAATTCGGGAGCTCGAGGTCATTTCAGCTTCCATATATTCGCGCGCTGCCAAAATTGGATCTGCTTTTGACCGAAAATCTAGCATCACAGGGTGCGGCAGTATTCCAGGCCCTCGAAAAATCTGCACCGCCTCGCCCTCGCTATCATCGTAGGTCATTTGTAACGTATCACTGTCATTCATCCCCTGCATTATGGACTCTTGTAGAGCCACTAGATTGAGCTGACCTCTCAGATCCAAATAATGCACCACAGTATAAGCATTGTCGAAGGCTGACAACTTGTCAGCAATATAGATGCCCGGTTGCGCGGCGATCAAAGGAATCATTGTGAAAAGAACACAATAGTTACTCTGGTGTTGCGCAAGGAGAAAATCAAGTTTACAGTGCAAGACTTTCTATGTGAACAAGAGAGCACAGATGAGAAAAGATGAAAATGATACTACGCCTGGTTTGTTCGGTTAAGGGTGTTGTGGGTAGGGGTTATGTTTTCACCCCAAATCTGCCCACTTGGTACACATGATGAAGATGCGCGTCAGGACCAAATGACGATAGACCAGCACAGCACAGCCTTACTATCTGTTGTGCGGGTCCAAAACTAGGGTGGTCATAAGCCCCGATTTAGGCTCGAATGCATAACTACCCACCCAGGATCTTTGACTGTCGAAGCCAGGATATAAATATCGTGTCAACCGCAATCTGAACGACCCTATCGGTTTGATTGGCGCCGTCGATGAGCTGCTCCGGTCCAGCTCTTCTAGATCGGCATACTCGAAACCGAAATAAATGTTGACCTGAGGGTACAATGCTTTGAACAAGCTTTCCTTCGCAGAGAAGTTGAGCAATAATTGCTGGGGTGTCAAAGTCAATTCTCCGGGGCAAATAACTTCAGCTGATTCAGTTAGCATGTGTTCATCCATATATTCGATGTCCACCCCGACATAACCCCATTCACGTGGGCATATCACGGCCATGGCGTAATTTCTGCAGTGCGTGATGCTGCCATTGACTTGAGAAGGCCAAATTGGGGCACGATCGGGAAATTGGCTCCGGACCTCATCACGAATCCCTGCATACTGCAAGATCTGTTGGCAGCATATCCGCCCTGCCAAGTATTCTGCTCGGCGTTTCCTAACCCCGCGTAGTATTGCTGAAGGTAGAGCCACACCATATTGGTCATATAATGAATCGCTGTATACAGCATCATTGTACTCAATTTTGTAGTACATTACCCGGTTATTTTGGGCCCATGCGCCTCGTTCAATGCTCATAACAAACCCATCTGAGGGTAACTTTTCGACGTATTCAGTTACTAACATTTCGATACCCGATCTCCAATTTCGGACGATCTACCGGTGTCAAAATAATTGGATTTTTCAATACAACTCTAGATGCCCGCAAAACTCCATCTCTGCCTCCGGTGTATAATAATATATTATTAATGAAGTTTCAGTCCGAACCTGGGCCGCAGTTTCGGAAGATAGGGTTAAATATGCTGAGTCAACCTTCATTGTCATCAAGCGCATAAGTAAGTTGAGCCTGCGTCACCTTTTCAACCGGCGTCCAAGAAGGAAGGCTGAAGATTCCTTTTCGAGACTTTTACAATGAATTCACTAAATCTTTCAATAGAGCTTATTTAAAGAACCATGGCTCGCACGATAGTTGGAGAATCACAACTATAATGCGATCCGAGGGGTAGGGTCAAGTTTCACAAATCACATACTCTTGCGGGAAGGAATGCCATATGTGAATCAATCTTATCCATCTATACGACTACTCACCTGATCGAGGGTTTGCCTAATGGTGCCCGTGCTCACATATCATTCGACACTGGAAATGTAGGGCACGGGTTTCTTCGATTTTATCTCTCACATCTATATACATCCTGCGCGTCAATTGGGCAAGTCATGATTATACTGTGCACTGAAATCACCGGGAATTGTCACAACTCTCAGTTCGCGCATTGTATGTGTAATATGGTAACTGTAATATTTCAGTGTTTACTCTTCCTTTACACTCTTAGCATGTCCTTTCGAGGTATGCTGCGTCCATCGCTTCAGTCATTTGCCCTAAGCCTATGTTCTACTCGATGTGCATAACCGCAACCCTCATCAGTCACCAGGGCATACAAGGGGACGAAAATAGCCGTGGGTCACAAAGATCAGGACCTCCAGTGTCTCATCTACCGCCATTATATAAAGACCCCGTAGAACGCACTCGACTATTGTTTCTAGCCTTATTCTAAAGTGAAAATTTCCTTGTTGCTCCACCATAAGAGTAAACATCTATTGAGCTAATGTTCTCTGCTACCACTCTTTCTGCCCTAATTATTCTTGGCGGCGCTACTGCGCGCTCTATTCACTTCGACACAGTTATCGGAAACTTCAGTGACTACAAAGGCGGTCTGTACCAGAGCGCCTTTAGCAATGAGACTAACAAGCTCTACGTCACCAGTGCCGTTGGTCGCCCGCCTATCAATGAGAGCCATCTGTTGGAGGTCGACCCTGCAACTCTCAAAGTTGTGAAACAGGTTAAACCCCAATTTGCTAACAACAAAACTGGTCTGTACGCTGTTTATGGTATTGCCTTGGATGAGAAGACTGACCGTATTTGGACCACTCATACTCGCCAAAACACCGTTGGTTACTATAACGCTGACGGTCTAAGCCTTGGTGCGGAATTCGCTAACAATCTCGTATCTGGACCTCGTGACGTCTGGGTTGACAAAGATACTGGCTTGGCCTATGTCGGTTCGTCTAAGGAGGATGTTATCGAGGTATTCTCTCCAGATCAAAAGAACAGCACTTACAAGACACTTAACATCTCCAAGCTCGCCAACACTAATTTCACGGGTGTCATGAGCTTCAGTATTGATGAGGAGGATCGTGTTCTGTACACGGCGAGTCTGAAAAACAACCTTGCTGCTGCCATCAACCTGAAGGACTTTAGCGCAAAGACCTATGACTTGGGCGACGTCAAGTCGCCCAGTGGTGTTGCTGTTGACACGAAGCGTAAGGTTGTGTACATCACCAACCAGTTCAGCAACAACACTGTGGTTCTGAACCCCAGCTCGGGCAAAATCATCAAGACTTTTGACACCCCCGATGGACCGCTCAATGCTAAGTATGACCCTTTGTACGACGTTGTCTACATTGCATGCCGTACTGGGCACAAGGTTTCCGTTATCGATGCTGAGGACTACAGTGTCATCAGCGAGTTGAACGTCACCACCCCCAACCACATCGCTCTGGGCAATGATGGCGCTATCTTCGTGACTGACAAGAGTAAGGAGAGCCGTCTTTATAAGTTCACCCCTAACGCTAAGAATGGTACCTCTGGCAGCAGTAATCACACCTCTGGTGGCCACAACAGCACCTCTGGTAGCCACAACAGCACCTCTGGTGGTTCCCGCGGCGGTAGTGATGGCACCAGCAGTGCCGTTCACAATGGAGCTATGAGTTCCACCTTCCCCATTGTTGCTGGCGTTGTGGCTGGCGCAGCTGCCCTTTTGATTTAATGGCTTCCATATGTAAGTTAGCAACTGACCTGAGCTAGTTGAATTGATTATCTGACCAGGGCAGCATCTGGTACTAACGAGTAATACTTTAGATACATGTTGCAATCTATTAGTCGCGAACCTCCATATATAGAAGCAAGACACCCAGCTATTTTGTGTCATCCGACGCCGGGGCCCAATCTGCAGGTAGTAAGTGAGAAGGCTAGATGATGATGTCATCAGTCATCGGACCCCACGCATCCATCTACTCAGCGCTTACGAAAACTAAGGGCAAGTATACCGCCATTTGCTCGGCGCTCGTAAGGACCGAGGGTAAAGTATACATCTGCATGATTTCTGCGGAAAAATGTCTCCTAGATACATGCCCAGCAGGAAAAATTGACGTGCAGATTGACACTTTGTTTCTTTAAAGTATATTTCGAAATTTCGAAATCATCCGTAGTTGCCCGAATAAATTCTGTTCAGTTCAGCTCAGAAGCCTTGAAAATGAGAGGTAGTCGCATTTGACTAGGCATTGGTAACCTTAGTTACATGTGCCAAGGATCTGTCGTAATTGCTCCCAACTTCCCCGAGATTCTGGTCGCCAATGGTCTCCACATAATCAACCCTAGAAATCTGCTCTGCACATCAAACCCCTGATAGCCCAGGGTTGCATATGCGAAATTTTCTGTGTAACTGCATATAATGGTACGGAACGGAACAGCGCCGATCAAGTCTCAATTCTGGAAAGCGATTCGATAAAGTGGCGTGATGGTCCCAACAGTATTTAAGTGAAGCATATCTTGAACTGTAATTTCTTTCTCGGGTCCAGTCAAGTCTCCCTGAAATGAGAGGCTAAGGGAGAATTGCCTGGGCCCACTGGGAGATTTTCATTCGAAAATGTGATGAAAGTTTTGCCAGGTCAATCAATAAGAAGAGAGTGATATAGTATGTGCTTTCTTCAAATTGAGGCAAAATTCCGATCTTCGTGAGGATGAATGTATCGGGCACAAAAAGCTGGATCGTATCGAAGAAGATGATAATTGAGGACTATTATCTTCGTCTGTGATCCACATTAGTGAACACTAAAATTGGTTTTCTATTGTAAATCATGCGTACTACCCCTTAATTGGGCAATGTGCACTTGTATTACACTGAATGTGAGCACTACCCCTTGATTGGGCGATGTGCAATTATTTATTGGCTCTTTCTTGAGCCCCTAGCTTATTTATTAAATAATTTGGGTTTTTTTGTAGAACTTGTCATATCGACATATGATGGGTTTAATTTTTTCCTTGAAAAGCTTGTTGTCATTAAATGAATAAATGCATGGTGATTATAAATGAATTAAATTAGGAAAAGCTTGAAGAAATATAAGCTGAGCGTTAAATAGCTAAGGCTGCTCTCACACACGGGATGATTCAGTCTCCGAGTATTTATCCCCCGCTCCCGAGAATGTCCGCTCAATGTAAGATGGCTCCTGCAAACTCGTCGTTCTAGCATGTTCTCCGTGGCGAAGTCTGTAGATCAAACTGAAGTCATCCACATCAAGATCCTCTTCCAGCCAGGGTGCCTTGAAATCCATGAGTCTACCCTTCAATTCCTCAGGAATATTGTCGGGTGGGCTTATGAGGTTGAAACACACATAGAGCACGTATGCTACGACGAATCCAACAATGTAGTTGAAATAGTATAGTTTAATTGCTCCATCTGGCACATTACTTCCAGTCACACCCGCGAATCCAGGCATGTTTGGAATTAGTGCTAATAAGTATGCCGCATACGCTCGCCAGTTGCAACCCCATCGTGTATGATTCATGTATGGACTGTCCTTCTTATTGTCATACAGAGCAAAAAGGTCTAGCTTGCCTCGTCTTAGCCACGTGTAGTCGGCCATAACGACGCCGGAAATGCACGACAAGAAAATCGAATATGCTGACAAGTATGTCGTGAAATTCGATCCTGAAGAAAAGAAATGCCATGGGCAGATACATAGGGCTATCATTGCGCAAATGTAGCCACCGCGACGAATATTTATGAACCGGGGCATCAAAGCTGTCAAGTCAGTACCAGCTGACAAGGAATTCGCCATAATATTGGTCCCTATCTGAGCCAGGCACAGACCTGCAGCAATAAGAAACACACCAGCTCTGTCTCCAGCAGTGTATCCATTGACCACGAAATTATGCAGCACATCTAAGGGGTTCCACATGGGCTTGCCGTCCTTACTGAATACGGAGGAGGCCGAGGCTACTAATAGGCCGATCAAAGATGTTATGCTGAAAGAAATCGGAATGGTCACTCCCTGGGACCAGCCTGCAGCCCGCGGTGTATTGGCGAAACGAGAGAAGTCAGGCGCGTTGAGGATCAACGACGCGTAATTCGACAAACAGCTCATGAACATATTAATCCAAGCCCACGCCCTCGATTTGGAATCCAACACATCGACAGGATCAGAAATGGTCGGTAGCGCTCCATGAGCGCGAACTATCGTCCACACGAGAAATGCAATTGATACCGCTGGTGCTACCACTGCTTTTACGGAGAAAAGGTGTCGAACTTGATGTGGTTTAAGCCAGATCGCCGGTAACTGTATTACCCAGCCAATGAAAAAGCTCACAAATGCAACAACAGTAGTGCCACCAAGGTTATCTGTACCAATTCGGCGATCAACGTTTCTACCAAACACTGAAAGCAGCATCAGATGTACAAGTTGACCCAAAATCCACGTCTGACTGCTGAACCATATAATGGCTAGTACAACGCGATTGATAACGGGCCATATACTACCATATATTCCAAAAGGAGCGCGACATGCCACGGGAAAACTGACATGAGCGTAACTCCCGACCCGTGAAGTCCACATTATCATTAAACCCGCAACAAGGTAGCCCACCCAAATGGCCAACCAGGTCTCCCACCAAGTCAAGCCAGCTTCTACACCGGTACCGGCAATCTGCCAAGAATTCACGTTGATAGAGTCGGCAATCCACACGTTGACGAAATTCCACCATTTCCAGGTCCGCCTCTTGGATTCTACCGGTTTCAGATCCTCATTATAAAGAAACATTTGAGATGTTGTGAGACCCTCTGAGGGGCTTGCCTCTAGAAATATCATCCAATCATGTAGGCTTTTCCAATTCTTGGGAAACGGTCTTCGCTTACCATTCTTGGATTTTACTTCAAGAACCTGTCCTGTCGCCAGGTCTTTAGCAGAGCTGTCGCTACTAGACGACTTCTTCTTAAATTGGCTTGCCAGACTCATGTTCTCGTCTATAGCGGCGATAAACTAAAAACTCACGATAATATATATACGTATGTCAAATTTCGTACAATCAGGAGGTTATATTAGGGTTGGGGTAATACAAGGCTGGTCTTATCAGTAGATAGGGCATACGCCCAGATGCCCATATCTCGCCGCGGAATAATTGGCGATGACGAAAAAATGTGGGTTAGGAATGGAGTGATCGTGTGTAAACGGCCGGTAAGCGCAAGGTGAGAGACACTGGCGCTGTGTTTATTTCAATAACGCAGAACGCTTTCCTGGATTGAAGGAGAATTTGATGTGCGAAACGTAAAAAAACGCTAAACTTGTTTTATCTAGGCGGTTCTTATTGTGTGTAAAAATTTTTGTTCGATCATTCTCACTATATAAAATGACTCTTGTGGCAACTAGATCAGATGTAAAATATGCGGACTAATTCAACCACATCTTAGGCATCTGACCCACCGTTCTTATGCGCAACATTCACGAAGCCGACGTTGTTCAAATGAGACATTTATATCGATAACGCCGAGCATTGTTATGGCATGAAGGGAATACAACATACTAGCGAAAGAGTTCAAATTATCTGAAAATCACTATTTATTCTTGTCAATACAATTTAAAAGGTTTTTTTGGTGATTTAATGGTTCATGCGTTGAGTAGATTTGTTACACCGCATCTTCGAAATCTGACATGCCATAATTACAACTAGTTAGGCGCAACATTCAAATGAGACCTTTGTGTCGACAACGCATACCATTTTTACGACATAAGGAGCCTTGAAATTTACTCAAAATAAATTTACATATCCTATCTCTTCATGGTTGCTCTTTGTTAATAATACTGATAAAGTGGGAATTGTGGTTCCTAAATATGATGCATATTAGATGTGCATTGGCCTCGTTGCATGTTCAATACTTAACCCGCAATAATTAGGGCGACGGAGGAGCCATGCCCATCAAGCGAATGCTCCCTCAGACACATCTATCTGGGAGATTTAATTAGGAATGATTAGAAGGGAAAGTCGTTCATTGATACAGACCGAGATGGATTCGACCCGCGATGAACTCCAAGTCATCGATGCCAAGTAGTAGATGGCTGTCTATCGGTATGCCAGGCTCTGAACGAGCTTGCATGGAGAATATTCAATGTTCAAGTATGAGGTATATATTATAAATATGTATATATGAGCGAGCTTGCTATCAGAAGCATGGCGGATACGAATGTACAAATGGCAGATAGATTCATACACGTATATACACATGTTCAAATATATGTGGTCATAACTATATACATGTGAACACATTCACGAATATATATATATATACATAAGCACATATATATACATAAATGACATATGTGTGATGTACAAGCGTGAGGCGAATGTATACATCTATGGATGTATATATATATGTGTATAACGAGCAACTGTGACGTATCCACATATGTAAAATGAGAGTGGATCTCTCGGAATTCCAGAGAATCATATGATGTGCTTTGTTATCGGTACCCTATGTCACTGATAAGCGGTGTCCCGATCTGACACATGTTAGACAGCGATACATTTTACAAACAGTGGCGTGAAAGGGAGGCGTTCTTTCAGGGCATGACCACACCATATTGCTAGCCCCTCTCAGTGCCAGAGAGAATTCGCTTAAGATTACCCTGTAGAGCGATTAAGCGCGATAAGCGCGGCTATTAATCGGCCGCCCCCGCAGGATCTGCAAGGCGTAGTTTCAATCTCAAACTCGCCGAATGAGACGAAGTCAACATTGAAGAAAACACCAAGGACGGCAAACACCACCCACAACTGAACGCATAAAAGTTTCAGACAGCGTCTAGTTATTCACTTCCGATGTGGCTTAGAATTCCGAGATGGAACCAGCGGCCTCCTTAGCGGTGCCGCCCTACCCTTGACCAGGATGGAAATCAGCCTGGGCGTATATAACATGGCCGATCCCTGCGAAATTCGTTTGATCAACAACTATTGAGGCAATTGTACAGATCCTTTTAAGAATTTCTGGAAAAAAATGAGTGTTAAAATCACATCTGGTGGAATTTCTTGGGATCAACCTACTCAGCTGTTCATCAACAACGAGTTTGTGGATGCCACGTCTGGTAAGACCATCACCGCGATTGACCCTTCTACAGAACAACCGCTGGCCACTGTGCAAGCCGCCGGCAAGGAAGACATTGATCGCGCTGTGAAGGCCGCCCGTAACGCATTCAAATCCACGTGGCGGAATGTCTCTGGCGGTGACAGGGCCGCCCTCTTGTTGAAGCTTGCTGATCTTGTCGAGCAAGAAACGGAAACATTCAGCGTTATCGAGGCTGCCAATGGCGGCAAGCCGCGCTTTACCAACGCCGTTGGCGATGTGGGTGAGGCGGTTTCGATATTCCGTCACTACGCGGGATACGCTGACAAGATCAAGGGCGAGCTTATCATGGAGGACCCGAAGCGCCACACATATACTCGCCACCAGCCATTCGGTGTAGTAGGTGCCATCATCCCGTGGAATTACCCATTGGCTACGGCAGTGTGGAAGTTAGCCCCGTCGCTGGCGGCGGGTAACACTATTGTTCTGAAGACAGCTGAGAACACACCCTTATCCATGCTGTATTTCGGCAACCTGATCATCAAGGCTGGTTTCCCGCCTGGTGTGGTGAATATCGTTTCTGGGCTGGGTACCGAAGCCGGTGCCGCTCTTGCATCTCATATGGATGTTGACAAGTTGACTTTTACCGGCTCGACAGGGGTGGGCCAGAAGATTATGGAACAGGCGGCAAAGTCGAACCTCAAGGATGTCACGTTAGAGCTCGGTGGTAAGAGCCCGATGGTCGTGTTCAACGACTGTCATCTTGATCAGGCAGCGAAGTGGGCTTATGAAGGTATCATGTACAACATGGGCCAGGTGTGCTGTGCAACATCTAGACTTGTGGTTGAGGATGGTATCTACGAAGAATTTGTGAAGAAGTTTGCGGAGGTGGTTAAGTCCAAGGCTGTTATTGGCGACGTCCACAACGAGAATACTAACCATGGCCCGCAGATCTCCCAGGCCCAGTTCGATAAGGTGATGAATTATATCAAGATAGGTCAGAACGACGGTGCGCGTCTTGTGTGTGGTGGCAAGCGTTGGGGCAACAAGGGCTACTACATTGAGCCCACTGTGTTGGCCGACGTCAAGCCCGACGATACGGTTGCTCAGGAAGAGATCTTCGGCCCCGTTGCGGTAGTAATCAAGTTCAGCGGCTATGATCAGGGCATTGAAATTGCCAACAACACCCAGTACGGTCTTGGTGGTGCTGTGTTTGCGCGCGACATCTCCAAAGCTCACCAGGCCGCGGCTGATATTGATACTGGCACGGTGTGGGTGAACTCCACCAACGATCAGACCATCCACGTTCCGTTTGGCGGTCACAAGATGTCAGGAATCGGCTCCGAGCTGGGTGGCTACGGCCTGGATACCTACTTGCGTCCCAAGACTGTCCAAGTGAATCTTGCATACAAACTCTAGATTAGGATCGCATATATGATAAACAGAGGATAGACTTAAAATTGAGCACACACACAAGAGAACTATGAGCTTTGAACCCTTTGGAATCGAGATTCTACAGCCGTTTGAAGTTAAACTAAAGTTGATTGTCTCCGGTGGGCCATGGTCCTCATCTCATCCTACCTTCGACGAATCAGCATGCACTAACATGCAATATTGATAGAATCTAATTCACATATATATCGATAGCACAAACGGGGTGCAAGCTCATGCTCTCGCATGAAGTGAATTATGACAGAAACACAGTCGGGGTTTAATGGAGCCGGCTCTCTTTCACCCACAAACTTACCTGTCAATCATAAATAAATCTTCACAAGCGGTCCCGGTCAGTGCAGTAAATCATAGCGCGCTTTCTGTTCTTCGGTTAGGACCATAGTAGGTGGTTCTGGGAGCTCCTTTAGCCGGCCCTGACCAATATCGAGAAACACATCGAGAAGGTCCTGGTTTTGCTGGTCAATTTTGCGCAGAATTGCCGCCGCCCGGATATACTTGTTGTGTAATTCGATGTTCTTGCTCATTTCCGTATGTAGCTCTGCACTCAGCGCATCATAACCGCGAGGTTTCGTGTCGGACAACAGACCGTTGTGATTAATTCCCGACGCATCTTCGTTGGGCATTCCCTCTTCATCATAGTGGTTGTATTTGACGCTCACAGGCTTCTGATCCGACTGATAAGTCTCTGTGTCGTCGGTAGTCTCCCCTGGGGATATGCAATGGTCGAAGGAGTCCATTATTGACAAGCAATAGACGGAAGCAGCACACTTAGGGGAACCTGGCTGTCGGAGCCCAAGTGGCTGCCGAGTAGGGCAAAAATTAGGGTGCGAGGTCACCCCTCATTTCTGCTAGCACTGAGGCGGAAAACAGAAAAAAATATCAACTTAGACCACGGCGGGACTCGAACCCGCAACCCCAACCTCCGGAAAGTTGGATCATAACCATTAGACTACGCGGCCCTGATTGTTGTTTGCTTTAGAGAAGAAAACATTATATTACTGCGTATGACAATACATTAGCATGGAAAAAAGGCAGCAGATCGACTACTACTACTGACAATATAAGCATGGATGAACATAACAGGGGCCGGTCACACCAGTCATGACGACAGCAATGATTATTTATTCATAGTGGTAGTCTGTGAGATTGACGTTACGGCAATTTAACTAGTTTAAAGAAGATAGGCTTCTGGCCATGAGAATCCACTTAAATACAAATATTATATATGAAAGCGAATCAGTTGCGTCGTTTGGCCGACTTTTTCTCGACTTGCATCTCATCAAATGCATCTGCATCCAGGAAGGTCGGGTATTGAGTCCATGCGCGTTTACGCTTTTTGTCTCCCTTGTCCTCATTATTGTTGACTGTTTCATTATTGAATTGTGTGAAGTCGTCATCTTCCCCGACAACATCAAGCTCATCTTCACCGCTGTCATTGTCAAAGTTTACCCCGTTAAGATCTCCGTCAAACTCGGTAGGATCAAATTGGGCAGCTTCCTTATCGTTGTCACTTTCACCACCACTATCGTCACCGGCATCACTCTCATCATCCTCGTCATTGAAAGCATCAGCCAACTGGTCATCAAGATCTCCATCGGCAGAATCATCACTCATATCCGACATATTGATTTCAGTATTATCATAGTCGCCAGGTCCTGATCTACTCATAGCTTCGTTAATTTCGTCTTCAGCTAGGTCACTCTCCTCATCACCATCGGCATTTTCATCCTTCTGACCATCTTCTTGCTTACTAGCCTTGTTTTTTGGCTTGCGGTCGGGACGCTGAACAAAGTAATCATACATGAAGCGATCTTCAGGAGCGACGTCCTTGATGTTTTTACTCTTCCAGTCTTGCATCGAAGCCGGTACGTCGTCAACATCACGTTTCATAAAGCGCACGCCCAAATCGAGATCGGTGAACCCTGCCAACGGCTGGAAAATACTGCCACCCCGTGTGCTCTCCTTCACCTTGGGCTTCTTGTAGGCCCACTTGGATAGGAACTGGTTCACACTGTACTGATCAATATCGGGCATTTCAAGAGACTGTTTCGCATTGGGATCAGCCAATAAATTTTGAGCGTACAATGCAATAGTAGGATGATAATGTTGCTGAAGCAACAGGGTTTCCCACGCCTGAGATGTTTCCGCCTTCGCGAATCGCGGGTCACGCTGCTTCGGATCATATTGATGCTGAGAGTCTGCATTTACTTCGCGATCACGCTCGCGGTCACCGCTTCCGGTAGCATTTTCACCAGTCTCACTGGAAGGGCCAGTGTAATTCAAGAGTCGCTGGTAGTGAGGCGTCAGACTAGCAACATGGATAAAACTGGCCGCCGCTCCGACCTCAGCGAGATTACAAGACACCTGCAACATACGTTTGACGAATGCCGAGCTCCGAGCGATTTCTGAGTCTGGCTTGAGTTCGGCCATCGATTTCAGCAGGAGATGTACGTACTTTCCCAATTTGGCCGAATATGGGAGGCGGGTGTCTAGTAAGCTATCGTACAGAGCCCGGTAATAACGGTTCATTGACGATGGACCGGTTTCTTCTGCAGCTGCGGAGGAATTCTTTGATGCGGTGGCGCTGGTAACAGTCTTGGAGAGCTGGAAGATGAAGCTAAGGGCCTCAATAAAGGTGCCTACATTAGGCGAATGGCTCATCTGATACATGGTATCAGTGTACTTTGCAAACATTGCTGGGTCCAGATTACTGAACGGAAAGGCTCGGTTGAGACCGGTGAACAGTTTGGCAACTAATCGCGCGTGCTGCTGGTTCTCAGTTTCACTAGCATCATTCTGATGCTGTTGAAGGCCACCACGCTTACCGCGTTTCTGGCGGAATCGTTTGCTGCCTTTGACAGGCTTCTTATTCGCAGCGACAGCGGGCTCAGGTCTACCTCCGTCTCGCTGCAGCTTGGACTCGTTAAGTAATCGTTCAAACAGCTCGAGATAGATATAGATTAGCCGGTTGGCCAAAGCTGGGTCTCGATTGCTGAGAATGAATTCGCTGAGCGTGTCTACGGCATAGTAACGAGTGCGGTAATCTGTTGTGCGACCCAAAGTTTCATCCATGGCCGCGGCCACCACCGGCTTCATACCTGGATGCTGCTGCAGGGCATCCATGAGAAGCCTTTTCACGCGAGAGGCGACCTTGCCGGCAGGGTCACCCAGCTTATTGAGTCCCAATCGCAACAGGTTTGCCTCCTGCTCGGGCTTGGCGGTGAAAAAGTCGAACACACAGTGCAACGTTCTCATACGGATGTTCTCGACTGTATCTGCCAGAAGTCGCTCCATTGACTGCAGAAGACGAAAAAACAATCTCTTTAGGAAGTCCTCAAACGCCCAGCTCACGAGCTGGGGCATCTCCACACTCAGATGCAGGGGCTGGTCCTTGAACCACCGTAAACGACGGTCGGGTAGCACCTGGGATACAAGTAGGTCCTTGGTCACTTCCAGGGCCTTGCAAGCACTTTCACGGTTCTTAATCTCACATTTGCTGGCCAGATTCTCCAGAAAACGGATGGAATGTAGCGGCGACTCTGTGGACAAGATTGACAATGTACCGAGCTGATCAGAGTACGTACCTGACTTCAGAAAGTCCAAGGAGCTTGTGAACTCGCGGTCATTCTGGCGACGCTTGAAGTACATCTGATTCTCAACCGTGAGTAACTGCTGGGACTTTTGGTACACACCGTCCACGATGTCCGGGGTCAGTACTGCTCGTGCAGAGGCATTGGCATCTGCAAGCTCGAACCACTGCTGATCCTCAATCAACATTTCGTCAGGATGGGTCAGTGAGTTCGTATACTGTTCCCAGGCTAGCATATCCTTTTTGGACATTTGCGCAGGCTTTTGAGGTTTCTTTACCGCAGTTTGCTGCGTTACTGCATTTTTCAAGTCCGGTGTAATACTCCTAAATTTAGAAGTTTCTTTTGAAGCCTCTTTAGCCCGGGGATCCTTGTTCTTCTTAGGGTCATCTTTGGGCTCGTCTTTCTTGGGCTCTCTTTTGGCCTGCCTCTCCTTTTTAGGTTCCTTTTCTTCCTTGAAAGTGTCTTTCAAATCACTAGTATTGACAGCGGCGGTTTCGTCGAGTTTCTCGCCGCTCAATTGGCTCCACATCTTCGCAACGTCCTGCTGGGATATCGTCTTTCCGGATGCCGTATTGTTCGAATCCTCCCAATCTGACCCGCTAAAATCAGCATCTGCAAGCATTCGCAAATCTTCTTCGTTCCCACCGAGCTCGCGAACAGCATCCGCGAATTCCTGCTCAGACATGCTTGAATAGCCTTGTTCTGGTGCTGTAATAAATTTATTTTTTCTGATATTTCCTGGGGATGGGGGTCCGAGGGTTGTGGATCACGTGGTGAATCGTTAACATCATCCGTCTGTCGAAGGGCCTACTCCAAAGAAACTACCCACTTTGTAAATGACACTCACATAGATATACCCAGGGTCGGCCAGCGTAGGTGACCCCGGTGATGTTTCCGCTTGAGTTCCTTTGCCCAACAAGTAAACTACTCCGATATAGAAGTGTGTACATAAGTGTTATTTCGTCAAAATTATGCAAAAAGTAATGAGCTGCCTTTAAGGCCCGCTAGTGTCCAATGCCTGGTTGATACCATCCAGTAGTCCATCTACTTGGTCCTCCGGCACCTCACAACACACCGCCAACAGTTTGCGGTACTTGGAGATTTTCGTGGCTGAGCCAGCCTCGCTATAGAGAGCCCCGATTTCAGCCACTAGCAATTTACGATTCTTCTGAAGCTCGGCAAGCTCGGTGCCCAATTTCAATTGCCGTTGCCTGTCCAGCTTATAGTCATCAGTGAGTTGATTCTCCGCCTCTTGTGCCTGAGACTCCTCGCGTTGAACCATGACTGCCAGATCGCGGGCTTGAGACCGCTCAATCAGCTGTCGCAGTTGGGTCAGCTTCTCCTGAACATCATTCTCGATCTTGGCTGAGGCAACCTCGACTTCCTCGGGGGCACCAATTTCCGATCGTAGCGCCGGGAGGGCCATCTCAGCATCAACAATATCCTGCTGGATCTTAGCGACTAGCTCTTGTACCTGGGCAATGTCACTCTCTTTATTGACAACATCCTGATCATAAATCTCGGCGATTTCTTGCAGTTGGGCAGCTATATCGCTAGCCACTTGCTGGGATGCTTGTGCAGCTTCGCTCAGCAGTACCCCGCCAGTTTGAGATGAGCTGCTATGCCGGTGGTGGTGGGGGCGCCGCTGACCCTGGCCAGAGAACTGGTCAGCTTCGCGCTTCTTTTTGGCCTGGGTGTACAAATCGTCGGGTGTTTGACCTAGTTTGTTCGGTAACAGAGGCGAAGCCTTGTAGCTTAACAAAACCTTGACTAACCGCCGGGAATCCCACCGGCTCGCGATATGCAGCGCCGTATCCCCCTTATTGTCCTGGTGATCGAGCCACTCAGCGAAGCCTCCGGGCTTGATGAGAGGCATATCAGCTTCTGGTACCCCGCTTTCATTACTTGACACGTTGAGCTCACCATTGGAGTGAGTGGCCTCGTTGCTTTCTGCCGGTTTATCGGCGTCTTTGGAATCTCGGGAGCCATTGGAAGTGTCATTGGGTTCAACGATTGTCTGTGAAGGAGTGAGTTGGGGATTACTCAACGAATCGGCAGCTTGTGCTTCGGTCAGCTTCGGGGTATCTTTATTGTCCATTTGATTCTCTGGATTCTGATTGTCAGCAGCTGCCCCAGAGGATCCGTACGCATTGTCCGAGCCATTCTCAGGTCCACTCGACACTTTGGCCCCATTACCGTTGTTAGCAGGGTTCCGGAGGGCGGCGGCATCGCCGATGTCGGCTTGTTTTTCAGTGGCATCCGATTTTGGGGAATAGGAGCTCACCTTGGCCAGTAAAATTTCGGCGTAGTATCTAGCAGTGGCCGACCGGGCGCTACTTGTCGCTGTGTTAGCAATGTGGTGCAAAACAGTACGACCTTTCGGGTCCACAAAGGCGACTTGGTCGCTGAGTAGTTCCAAAACCTTGGGGAAACTTCGGGTTTCGTAGTTGTTCGTGAACATCACCAAGAAGCTTAGGGCATTTTGCCCAGATTTGTTAAGCGCGTGTTTATTGACACCCGCGCGCAGCAGCGCGCGCATTAGCTCTACCCGGCCGATAGCGCATGTCCAATGGAATGCCGTATTGCCCTCGTCGTCGATCGGGTGATCGAGATCCATGCCCGGTTCGGGCTGCAGCAGCGAAGCTGGAATGACCGTTTTATCCGGCGACATGAAAAAATTCAGCAGCTTTGATGAGTAGTCAGCCATATAGTGACTAGGCCCCTGTGTCCAGGCATTTGCCCGAGCCGCTGTTTGAGCATTGTACGCCGAGCCGAAACTGTCGGCACCACTCGCAGCCAGTCCGGACGCGGCACCGGGGGCTAAGTCCTCGCCAGCCCCGGATGCTGACGCACCAGAAAGAGGTCCTGACAGGGTACCTGCCCCGCTGCCACTGGGATTGATCCCGGTGTTTCCAGCTGTGGAGGAGGCATTGGCGAAGGAGCGGTCCATCTCAGTATCAGAGAAGCCGTCGTCATTGGAGCTTAGAACCGAGGAGCTCATCGACGGAGACGTTGTGGCCGGACGACCGCTGGCACCATTGCTACCTTGCCGTGGGAACGCGCTACCCAAAGTCTGACCAAAGCTTTGAGAGCCCGACCCCTGTCCATGAGTAGACATGGAGGTGTTCGTCGCCGAGGTTTTGGTGTGCATGACGTTACCACTCCCCCCTGCGGCTGGAGGATAGGACATCCCGCCTTGGCTTTGCATCCCAGAGGTCATGGAAGTCGATCCGGGGCTCATGTCCGAGACGTAATAGGGGGACTGCATGGGGAATGCCGGTGGCATCAATTGTACCTGCCCCAACTGCATCTGGGGAGTGTTTTGCCCGGCCAGATGGGCGGGTGGAGCCAAGCCTGGGGCTCCACCCGGCTGGGCCGACGGCGCCATTACTGATGTGTATGACGACTGTGGAGAGAACTGGGGCCAGGACATGTTCTGGTAGTTTGTGGTGAGCGGGGGCATGGATTGCATGGCCTGAGCGCGCTGAGCCATCCCGATGCTTGGAGGGGCCTGAAGATGATGCGGCGCTGAGCCATGTGGAGCGGTATGGCCCATTTGTCCGACCTGGCCCGGGTGAGGCCCCGGATGGGGCGCGGTTGGTACTGGGGAGCCGGCGGAGCCCGGTGGATGGAGGGGCTGACTCGGCATGCTGCTCATCTTGCGAGCTCGCTTGATCTTTTGCCCACTCAGAGTGGTTCCACTGGGCTGCTTGCGGGCAGCAGCCGGCTTGGACTGCTTGGGAAGCTCGGCAATGGCCACGCCATCCTGTGGGGAGTAAGAAAGCAAGCTCTCCACAAGGTCGAGGATATTTACCTGACGGCTCAGAACGTAAGCCCGCTCCACGGGAATCCACGTTCCCTGATACTTGCCATAGCCACCTTGCACCTTTTCGTGCTCGCCCGTTTGTACGTCTCGCTCAAGAATGCGGGTGCGCCGCGGCTTATCGAAGTCGGCGACTTTGAGCAAGTGCGTAGCATTCACCCAGCCGTCGCCCTGGCGTCGCATGACGTTGACATTGTTGACGTTGGCGACCCATACCGGCACATTTGAGTATTTTGCCGCAAAAACCTGCGTCATTCAAAGAATCCACTGACCACGAGGGCGAGACCAAAACACAACACGACACAGCCACTGCGAAGGAGCACAAAAACCGGCTAACGAGATTCGCTAGCCCAAAAGTCTTCGGGGAGAGCAAGGTCGGTAAAAACGCCCGTGAAAGATTCAGGTCGCCGTTGGTGCTGTCTGCCTTCCGTGGGAGAGGAGTAAACAGTGCGAGGGGGTTAGCGAGTTAGGGTTCGCTCCGGGCTCAGGATGGGCACTCGTAGCTGGGGTAAATCCTCCCGCATAGTTCCAAGCGGCCAACTGCATTTACTTGAGATCTGGTCGCGAGTAGCAGTGCGACATGAACGGTCATCCGGCGTCGTTGGTTGAGAGCGCTTTGAAGAGCAAGCGGCCGGCAAGGTGCTCTGCGGCGAGAGCTTCGCGTCGTAACTCACGGTAATAAATTGCTATATATCTAGATTTACGCGCGACAGATTATTTATCATCTAGCTGGCCCATAGTCTGAATGCTTTGAGGGCAGAAAGTATGTCTGGCCCTACATGTAGCGCAGCGATTTGGTCTTGGCGCAGTGCCATTGCGGCTCATTACTAACCATCACCAAAAGCCGCTCCTGACAACACGCCGTAGCGAGTGATCCCATGTTGCCGATTTCGCTGTTGAATGCCTCGCAGGGCCTGGAGATCACGGTGGAGTGCAAGAGTGGGCGCAAATACACCGGAAAGATGCAGGCCTGTGACCTCTTCATGAATGTCACGCTGGCCAACGCCACGTGTGTGGCCGGCCCGAATGAAAAGCCCTCGGTGGTTCCAGAGCTGTATCTGCGCGGATACTCGGTCAAATACGTGAAAATCCCGGACAGCTTGCTCGAGGATATTATGGAGGAACGACAAATGAAACGGCAGGAGCTGTTCGGGCCCCAAGGCTCACGTAGGGGTGATCGACGATAGAGCCCGTAACCGTATTTATGTGACAGGAAACATTGTCGTTGTACAGCGCCTGATAATGTGTAGCAGCTGTTTGGTCCGTGAGCAATTTAGGCGACCCCAGAAGAGACGCCGATGTTATGATATTTAGGTCAGCCAACAAAAGTGAGGAATGCTGTCAATAGCCAACAATGGCTATGTTGTAAATAGCCAACACTGTAATAATATATAATTCTCTTAGGCGATTAACTTTTGACTGTGCCACTCGCGGCGAGATCAATGGAACACAGATAAGCCAACTAGCAGGAGATATTAAGAGCGCGTACGACTTAGTACACGTACATTTATATATATACTCATATATGTCTGCTTTTGGTAAACAAGGAATTGTTTATCACTTGAACGGATTAAAGAAACTGCCCAATTTGAGACGCAGCTCACCACTGGTTGTGAGCTGGGCGTTGCCCGGTAGTTGGCAGGGTCCATTAGAAGGTGGTGCCGTTGGGCAGTACCCTACCACCAAGTAAACAAGGATGGCCCTGCTGGCGAACCAGATCTGGCAGTGTCTCGACCTCGATCTGCTGGACGGAGCCGAGCTGCTGGCCGAGCAGCTCGTGGCACAAGAGGACACGGCGGACACCAGATATCTCTTGGGGTTCGTCCTGCACCGCCGCCACCAGCCAACCTCAGTGCAGCTGCTCACCCAACAGCATCACCGCACCCATGTTGGCTGCGCGTGGCTGTATGCATCGGCATGTCTTGCTCTGCATCAGTACGAGGACGGTGCCACGGCATTGAGCCAAAGCCGGTCGCTGTGGGCCCTGGGGAACGACCTGTCGCTGGGCACCCAGTACGGCCGGGGGGAGTTAAGCCCTGCTGCGTTCCACCTGTTGCTCGCGCGGCTATATGAGCACCACCGGCCCGGTGCTGCCAATGACGAGTACATCGAGTCCACCAAACTCAATCCGTACCTAATGGAGAACGTGCTGGCGCTGTGCCGATCCACCACGGCTGAGGTGAAAGGCAAGCACATGTTCTCACGGTTTGCGAACAACCCTTTCGAGACCGAGCCCGCGCTCACCGCCAACAATTTCGCAGGCAGTACTAATTTCGCAGGCGCCCCCGATTCGGGCGTGACTGGCACGAGCGTGGCCAACCAGGGGGCGAATGGTCATGGCCGCCAGGCCAACCCCCACAACATCACCTCGCTGCCCGAGGACGAGGCGCTGGCGCCTCACTCGACGGCTCTGCCAACAATCTCGGGGGCGTCTGTGTTTGGTGGAGCGACGCTAGCCCAGCAAGCGTCGACATCGACTCCGCGGCGCATGGGGACCCCGCAGCGAGCCCTGACCACGCCGATGACGTTCAGCCCGGCCGGCACGAACCCGCGGTTCACACTGAACACGCCGGCGTTGCAAACACCCAGCAGCCAAATCAACTCCACATTAGGCCACCCACCTCCCCAGGGTCCCACAACCGGGTTTGGGGGGGGCCCATCTGCCGCGTTTGGTGCCCCGTTTGGCGCGTCCGCAAGCGGGTTTGGCCCATCGGCGACCGGGTTTGCCGCGCCCACCGCCGGGTTTGGTGGCGCAGCGGGGTTTACGGGCCCTCCGCGAGAGCGGTTCCCCTCGCTGTCGTTTCGTCGCGGCGATCAGTCCTCGCTACAGTCGCTGGGTCGCGGCCTCTTTGGTGACGCCGGTAATCTGGGAAATCACAGCACCACGCTGGGGCTCAACTGGGGGGGATCGCGGACCCCCAACCCGGGCAGCAGCCAATCTGGGGCGGGAAACACTGGCGTCGCCAGCCTCACCGGAGTGGCTGCTCTGGAGACTCTCGTTGATGCTCTTGAACTGCTGTCCCAGTGTGAATTTACGGCGGCATTGGCGAGCTTGGCCAGTTTGGCAACGCCAATCCAGCAAACGCCGTTTGTGTTGGCCCTGAAGGGGAAGCTGCTGCTCGAGCAAGGAAAGAACGATGCCTGTGTCGATGTGTTCACGAAATTGCGCAAGCTGCAGCCTGACCGAGTGCGGGGCACCGAGCTGTTGTCCACTGCGCTGTGGCATCTCAAGCAGGACGCCCCCCTGGCTCTGCTCGGGTTCGAGCTTACCCATCATCAGGCGCGGACACGACGGTGCTGGCAGAGTTGGTGTGTGTTAGGGAATGCGTTTTCACTGCGCCACGACACCACGAATGCCATCAAGTGCTTCCGGCGCGCGTTACAGATCGAGGACACCGCCTATGCCTGGACCTTGCTCGGATACGAGTACATGGTCAGCGACGAGCTAGAAAACGCACTGGAGGCGTTCTCTTCGGCGTTAAAGACCTCTCCACAACATTACAATGCATGGTACGGCCTAGGTTCAGCCTATTACAGTTTGGGTGATGCGAAGGAAGCGGAGATCTACTTCGCCCAAGCCATCCGCCTAAACCCGAATAATGCCGTGCTCTACTGTTTCATGGGCGCCGTGCTGGCGGAAAGGGGTCAGGTGCAGCAAGCAATGACTCAGTACGATCGAGCGTGTTCTCTGGACCCACACTCCGCTATGCCGCGGTTTCGCAAGGCTGAGATGCTGGTGAGCGTTGGAATGGACCGCGAAGCGCTCAAGCTGCTTCTAGAAGTAGAGCAGCTGGCACCGGAGGATGCCAGCATTCAAATGACACTGGCCCGCGTCTACAAAAAGCTTGGGGAGGGCGAGCGTGCGGTGCAGGTCTTTACCAAGGCCCACCAGCTTGCCCCGAAGTCTAGTAGCCGTATCCGTAAGGAACTGGAGCTAGTGTAAAGAGTAACTCCCTTCAGCAAACCTTTTTTACCTACACCAGACCATATCAGTCAGCCCACAGTTCTCTGGCGGCCAGCATTTATGATGTGAAGAGGCAAATAGAATGAGTCGAATCAGCCAAATTCGGTCTCACGAGTAGAAATGCATAGAATACCACGATGCCGCAAGGGCCTGAGACACATGTATTATTTGGTTCGTAAGAAACTATAGTAGGAAAATTCACCTCCAGCGATTTGAACGCAGTTCATGGACAGGTAAGGCCGTTTTAGATCTGAGTGATCGCCTGTTTGTAAAGAAGCAGCGCGCTATTAAATATAAAGAAGGTATAGAGCTTATTAGATGGCAGATGTGCTACCAAAGAGCACTTATTTCACCCAGTAACACTATCGCTACACCATAGATCTGAAGATGGCCGCAGCTTGGCGTTGGTCGCCTTCATCATGGCCAGTATAAAGGCCACCGGAATAAGAGCTCATTTATTATTCTAGATTAAAAAGCGCATAAATTATAGTATTACAATAGAGATCACGGTTTTCAGTTGATGAGCGAGCCTATGTCGCCTTTGGTCTTGAGCCGTTCCGCCATAAGTTCCTGCGCTTTGGGTAGCGACATGGTGGGCAGTTTACAAGTGCTCGTGACCGGGGCCGACTCGTCCCGCTCAATGGTGGCCGTGAGAAGCTGCGTCTGCCACTCGCGCATTTCCTCTTCCGACTCGGCGGCAAAGTAGTGGACCTTCGGGGCGGTGAACGCCACTCCCTTTTTGTAGCCCGGCCCGGGGGGGACCAGCTTGAAGCAATAACGACCGGCACCCATGCCCGCGGCCGACAGACTCACGAGCAAGTCATTGTCCTTAATCGGCACCACGCGGTGTCCCGTGATGTCGATAAGACCCCGCTCCTTGGTATCCTTGAAGTTGGAGAAGTAGGACAGACGCGTGCCGTGCAACGTGAAGTAGCGCTTCGACCACACACCAAGCCCGGACCCGCCGCGCTTGTGCAGCCAGCCGGCTTTGTCCGCCGACTGGGTCGCCTTCTCAGCCGTGGTATGCTGGATTCCCTCCTGAAATGCGCTGGTCTTCTGCTTGGTGAGGCCCGGTCGGATCATCGATTTTAACGCCCCAGCGCCGCCCGCGCTGCCGCTGTGGCTGTTGCTGCTATTGCTGATGATCTGGCTGTTGGTACTGCCACTCTGATGGCTGGCCGACGATCCGTTCGAGCTGACGTCTCGTTTAGTAGGGCTGTCTGGGCCAGGTCCTGCCTTCTTGGGACTGGAGGACAGCAAGGAGAGCACCGACGACCGCCGGCGGTGTTTCTTGGAGTCGGCCGAGACAGTACGGTTGTGGCCACGCTCCGCAGCGGTGGCGTTGCGACTGGCCGAGAAGGCGGATCCCCGCGACACCGATCGGATGTGGCCTGGGCCAGGGGTATCAGGGTGGGAGGACCCAGAGGTGCCGGATCCGGAGCTGGCGGGCGCCGTATTGGCGGCCGAGTTGCTAGAGGGCGGGTGGTGCAGGGCCAAGCTGCTACCGGACTGGTTCTCCATCAGGGCGGGCTGCAGTCCCGACTCCCAGTCATCAATAGTTCGCGTGCGCTGGTGACCGCCGGTCACAGAGTACCGGGACGTGGCGCTACTTGTGTGCCGGTGGTGGCCTCTCGTGGCGGCCACCTGAGCGGCCGCCACGGCTGTGGGCTGCCGCATCGAGAAAGACGAGTTCAGCGAGCCGGTGACCTCCTCTTCCGATTGCAGGGCTCGGGGCTGGCTCAAGGGAAATTGACTGAATGGCTGAGGCTGACCTTGGCTGCCCTGCTGAGGTTGACCTTGGCTGCCCTGCTGAGGCTGACCTTGGCTGCCCTGCTGAGGTTGACCTTGGCCACCCTGCTGGGCATACACCTGGTTAGGCTGCGGAACGGCCACTGGTGATCTCAGCTGCTGCGGGAACTTCGTTTGCAAATGCAGAGGTTGGGCAGGCGCCTGGGAGTACCCACCCGAGGCCGAGGTCTGCGAGGATTGCGACGGCTGTCTCGACGGGTTCAAGGTGAGGTGTGACTGGCCATACTCGGGGTATCCGAAGTAGCCCTGCTGCGCGGCCACGGGCGTGTTCATGAGGCTGCTCATCGAGGTGCCTCCCATGGGGGAGTTGAGGAGCGCCGTGTTGAGGAGACCCCCAGTCGTGCTGTGGGGGGACTGCGGCGAGTGGGAGGAGGCCGGCGAGAAGCCGACGAGCTGGCGCAATGCCCGGATCTCCCGCTCGATCTCGAACCGGGGGCCGAAGCTGACGATGTCGATCTCCTTCAGGGTCTCGCGGTCCATCTCCAGAAGGATGGCGCCGGTGATCCGGTGATTCACAAACTTTGGTGCGTCCTCGGCCAAGCCCTTAGAGCTAAAGTAAGCCTCGACGTGCTGCGGCGTCCAGTGCAGCACGGCGGCCGGGTTGGGCCCGGCGCTGGTCGCCACGGGGGTCCCCAACAGCGAGCTGGGCTGCGAGCCGTGGACCGAGCCCTGCGTTGAGCTGTGGCGTGACAGCTGGCTCACGGGGTTTATTTGGCCGGGCTGCAGTTGCGCTTGCGAGCCGGGCTGCAGCGGCGCCGGCTGCTGGGTCGAGGGGGTCTTGCCCACGGGGCTCTGCGAGAACGGAGGCTGCAGCGGCGCCTGCAGCGGCTCCTGGTGATAGCGAGCGGAGTCTGGCGACGACTGCATGGCGGAGATGGCGCGGTCGATCTCGCTTTGGTGGCTGTCAGGAGGCTGGTGGTACAGCGGGTGCTTCCGGTACGCGGCGTCCAGTGAGTTGTCGCCGGAGGTTGCCGAGTTCGGACCCGACGCCGTGGTCATGCTCGGCTCGGTTACCGGCGACGGCGAC
Organism: Starmerella floris; assembly: GCA_030555655.1. Lineage (NCBI taxonomy): Eukaryota > Fungi > Ascomycota > Dipodascomycetes > Dipodascales > Trichomonascaceae > Starmerella > Starmerella floris. The sequence continues at coordinate 40,786 of JANIWM010000015.1, forward strand.
TCATCTTGGATCGAGAGGGATGAGATGCCCTCTGCAACCCCGCCGTTGAGGCCTGAAGCCGGCGGCTGGTGGGAGCCGCCATTCGGCGGGGCGTTGGAGAGCTGTATGTTGTGGCTGCTAGGCTGGTGCGGATCAGCTGTCGCGGCTTCGCTGGCCAGGGGCTGATTGTTGTCCGCGTCGTTGTTGCCGGGCTCCAGCTCATCCAGTCCGACAATCGGCGGGGCTTGAGCGGCGAGAAGGGCGACATCCGGGGGGAGCGTGGCTACCGAGGTGGTGAACGGCTTGGGAAACAGTCCTGTGGCGTAGGTGCGCAGGTTGCGACCGATGTACCACGTATCGTTGAACGCGCTGTCATCCTCCAGTACCTCGATATAGTCGCCCCGCGTGATGTCCAATTCGTCCTCGGAGCGGCCCTTGAAATTGTGGATTCCCAGCAGGTATTCGGGCTGCGCCATTGTTGTCGATTTGCACCGCGCGGGATTTGCCAGGGTCAACAAATATTCGCTGCTTGGAGATGGGGAAAACTAGGGGTTGGGTTGTAAAGGGCTCTCCGGGGCCTGGGCTGATGATGGGTGTTGGCAGATGGTGGTAGTGGTGTCCTTTTGACCTGCAGATGCGTAGGCCACCGTTTGTGCGGGATGGCGGCTACTACGGTGGGTGGGGGCGTAGGTGAGAACAACCGTCTACAAGATCCCTCCGGAGCGAACGTGCAGAAATATGCGCGGCACTTCGGAACCAGACTATATAACAAAATTACGGACTTAAAAATAAATACTTTTGAGACACGGCTAATCGGAATAAGATTTCCCGGTTACAGATTTTGGGTATACATATAGGTTTTAAATAAGGAGATTAGGGCTAGGTCCACACTAGCGCACCCTCGCCACAACCCGAGCCAGGCGGACTCGAGAAATTAATCCCTTACTCTTTGTGACGCGCGACTCGGCATCGAGTGCAGTCTGTGCGGGCGGATACCGCTCCGTCGAGCTTTCTGAGAGCTTAAATATCACATCGGGCTATTGTTCTATTCATCTTATATCAAAAAGTGCGATTTGCCGAACAAGCCGTTTATGAAATCGGTAACTCGCGCGTTGAGTGTGATTTTCTTGTCAAGCTTTGTTTGTGTGTGCAGCAGTGATTCGCTGTGTATATCGTGGTGGGCTGTCTCTTTGATGGTGTGCTGTGTCTATAGGGTGGTGTGATGGTGTGCTGTAGGCGGAGTTCAAATTATGATCTAGAGCTCAGTGAGTAGTGGCGTATGTAAAGTCACACAAATTTTCATATCTGAAAAATAAAAAGTATGTAGAACCTTTGCCCAAGCATGAACAAGATTGAAGATTTATTAGACTCCGCATAAACTAATATTGAATGTTCGGTGTTCAGTATTTGTAATATATCAATTTTTGTGTTGGAAGTATGATGGGTACTGCCCGGGGGGCTGCTATGTGTATTCATATCTAGATATATGTGTTACGTTGCATTATCTATAGGAATCGCATCCTGGGGGGGGGATGCGCCGAAATGTGAGTGCGTGTATCTTTGCGTATGCATTGGGACTACCCCACCAAGCATATTTCCAGCAGTTCCGGGTCCGCTCCTTCTTACATTATGGCGAAGCCAGAGTACAACCTGTCAACCGCTCAGGTGAGAAATGGGACCATTTCAGGCTTTCTTTAGATGCGAGATACGTGTGCTAATATAGTTCATAAATAAAATATAAATAGCTCTAACTTATCCAGCCAATACTGCAAGGACGTCCTGGTGGGTCAGTTTGTCGCGGACTGCTGGCTCTTGGAAGCACTCGTATGACGAGTGACCGCCCGGCTGTCACCCGCGGCTGCTAAGGTGTGCCGTGCCAGTCGCACTTTGCGGGGCTCGATTACGTCGAACGAGCACAGCAACGTGTCGGAAACGTTCATGACCGCGGCAGAGTTGTCGAAATCGCCACAGTAGTTCGGTGCACTGAACACGGTAACCAGTCGGCGCCCTCCGAAGAACTCGTAGCCGTTTTCCACTACCATGTGGCCACGGACCACGAGGTCCACGTCGAGTTGACGACAGAACCACTCCAGCGAGCGCTGCCCGAAACAGAAGCTCACACCACGGTTGTTCTCACTCCACTCCTTCACCTGTGGGTCGGGATCCGACCACAGCAGATCGGCGAGAATACCCTGGTCGGGAACGTCTGTTGGCCGCTGCAGCGCATCGATCTGGTCAAGCGAAGTGAGGCTTGGCGAAATACCACCGTGAACGCAGAAGATGCGCTCACCTACGATAGCCGCCACTGGCAACGTGTTAAAAACGTCGACAAACGCCCGCCACGCTTTGACCGAGCTGCGGCGCTTGCACTCGTCATAGAAGCCGTACACCTTGGTGATACCGGCAGACTCGTGGTTGCCGCGCAACATGTGCACACGGGTGGGGTATCGTAATTTCAGCAGCAAGAGCAGAACAATTGTCTCCAGGCTCTGTTTGCCACGGTCAACATAGTCTCCGAGGAACAGGTAGTGTTGAGCTGGCGGCATGCCGCCGCGCTTGAATAGCCGCATGAGATCCTTGAACTGGCCATGAATATCACCCACGATCTTGATCGGGCCCTCCAGGCGGAGCAGCGCAGTCTCGCTCAGAAACACGTCGCGAGCGGCCCTGCAGATCTCCTTGATTTGCGGAACCGTCAAGCAGAACTTGGGATCCCGCGAAGTGGACGGCTCAAGGCCAGCGACGCATACTTGCTTGATCAGCTGCTTCAGGGGGATGTAGAAGTCATCACGAGCTGATTGCGGCTTGTCTTCCCGCGTCACATTGGACGTCGCCTTCGTCATTAGCTCTGGAGAGATGCGAGTGTCCGTGGAGGCCACTGACGATGCCGCCGAAGAGGCTGACATCGCTGACATTCCATCATTTCCGGCCATGGGTGGCGACATGTCGCTTTCCGAGCTGGAACTCGAGCCAGAGCTCGAGCCAGAGCTCGACATTGAGTTCCAAGAGTGTCCGCCAAGGGAGACATTGGCATCGTCCTGCGAGATCTTTAGTCGGGGGATGTCCACAGCCAGGCTAGACGACTGGCTCTTTGTCGACGAGAAGGCGTCCTTGAGACTGGAGACTGCGTTGCGCGTCTGCGTCATCGATCCTCTGGCTTCGTGGGCGGCCACGCCCGTATGACCCAGAATAAATTGGTCAAGTTTCAGCGCGGGGGATGCGCCCTCCTCATAGGACTGGCTGATGACCGCCTCCATCAGAGGGTCGGCGTTTCCGCTCTTTCCGATACGCGGGCCGGCCGTGAGCACGTAGCTCGATGGCAAGAGTCTCTTGTCCGTGTGGGCGGAGGCATTGAAGTTAGAGGCATCCTTAGAGATGCTAGTTGTCGTAGATGGGTTCGTAGATATTGAAGGGGCGCGTGGCGCCCGTCTATTGTTTAAGTGATGATGAGTTGGAGAGGGCAAGCCTCGTATACCAGGATCATCATCCTCTGACTCTATGATCGTTCCACTGGTGCTATGTCGTGCTGCATTCCGATTCGCAGGCGTTGCCATCAATGGTTCTGACGGTCCACAATACCCGCTATCACTGAAGCACGGAAAGTGTTGGCACAGTATGGGGAAAGGACCGCGGCGGGGGGGTTCGGGGCTAATATACTTTGGTGAGATAAATTATATGGGGACTGGTCACGTGTCACGTGGATCGCGCTCGCCCAAGCCTTCCTGGAGGATTCCGCGTCCAAGTCCCACGTTGTCATCAAGGGTCTCTTTAACAGACAATAAACCCCAAGCACTAACCGGGTCATCGCCCAACCCAACTGGTGCATTAAGACTAACATCGTGCATTAGGGTGGTTCCAGGTGTGATTACCTGATGGATGGGGTCCTTACCCGCGCGGGGCTCAGCATGATGGCAAACCAGGAGGATTTATCGTCAGATAACGAGTGCGTCAGCGCTAAAAGGGTGGATATCAGGCGCATACATGGGGTGGTGGACCTACGGACAATAGGAGGTACAGAACGACAAGGCTGAAGAACCACCCGCAACCTGTCTAGAGAGCCACTGCGGTGTATATTAATGTTCTCTTAACCTTCAGCCTTGCAATACGCCATGCGATATGCGCACTTATAGTCCAAGTTATAGTCCACTTATCATAGAGATGACCCGGTATGGGAGCCCCAGTTATATAGATACATAGCTTTACGATTGAATTTCTTGTTCGAAAGCGAGTCCGACAATCGGCGCAACACTTACGATTTGACACGGCGTGAGTGTGGGCTTGCTGGATCGCAGCTTGTGACAAGTTTTGAAACTAAACAGTTCTGTGTGGATCAGGGGTAGTCGCAATGTAGACATAGCCCAGACTTGCCCTTGCTGGGGCCTGAGACCTTCCTGGATCCACCCTGACCTGGGCTGCCCTACCTAAATATGCTTGGCCTCATACATGCAGGTCAGACCCCCTCTCCGCCCTCCTTCCTACGATAGTCGGTGCCGTGGTAGTCTCTGCCCATAGATTACTTCCACTACTATAGAAGGGACGAGGAGGACCCATCTCGGGCTAGGCTGTACATAGTATCTCTAAGTCTTACAGAGCCGTCGGTACTAGGTGACATATGACATATCTAAGACCATTTTCCCTACTAGTCTGTTTATACACTCACCTGTATATTGCTGTCTACTAGAGCTCCGATAAACTTAACATTATCATTATTTCCCGCCACAAGCCTTTAATAGATGTTGTTTCGTAGTGATTCACTGAAACTTTAACCTGATCTATGTGAGCCATGCGCAAACAAAACACACTGCTGGGCACATTTGCACTCAAGATCCTGTCTAAGTCGATTAAGAGACTATAAAGAGGCCATATTTCCTGAAATACGGCTCTTTAACAGTATTTACTCTCTATGGACACAAATTGGCGGGCAACCAGTGTACGATAAGTGGGGGGCGGGCACACCTTACCACAGCTTTACCCAGCAGATCAGTACATACACTTAGCAATGAAGAGTGATCGGTTGGGCTCGCATTCAGCTGAGAGGCTTGACGATTTGGGCCCGTATTTGTTGAAGCAAGCGCGGCGTTCGACGCAAGGTCAGCAAGATCTTGAAAAGGCCAAGGTGTCGTCGACTGTCTACATCGGCAACCTCTCGTTCTACACCACTGAGGAGCAGGTCTCCGAATTGTTGAGCAAGGCCGGCCCCGTCCAGCGCGTGATCATGGGCCTGGACCGGTTCAATAAAACCCCGTGCGGGTTCTGCTTTGTGGAGTACTACGACCACGAGGACAGCCTAAGGGCCGTGCGATATCTCAACGGCACCAAGCTGGATGATCGCATTATTCAGATAGATCGGGATCCTGGCTTCACCGAGGGCCGCCAGTACGGCCGAGGAATAAATGGCGGTCAGAAGCGGGATGAATTTCGGCCTGACTTTGACGCCGGTCGTGGTGGATATGGCGCTCAGGTGGATGAGAGGTGATGCAGAAGCTATAGCTGTTTCCGTATTGCCGGAGAAGATGACGAGAAATCGGCATTTTGATAATGAAGTTGCTCTAATGCCTACAATCATTTTGTGCGAAGCCTATAAATATATAGCTTGTGAGAAGAATCCAATTGTCGATTACGAACTAGGGACTAGTCAAGCCTCTGATAGTCATGATAGCAGGACTACTATTACTAGTAGCAGCAGGGGTTCCGGTTATGCTATCTAAGTGCAATTGGGTAAATGTGATATTATATATCAAGCCTCATGAGATTATCGCATCTGGCAATGTTCGAGGAAAAAAAACCACAGAGGGTCTATCAGCTCATCCATGCGATTCCTTTATAAACTCGAATTATTGTTTGTTGTACAAATATATAAAAGCAACCCCACCGGCCGCCTCTCGAAAGAGAGACATGTCCTATCATTGTGATCGCCGAGGGAACGCGATACCCAAAGCTGCAGTCATTCTGCAGAAGTCAATAAATTAAGGATCGTCACGAATACATATATGAGTTGCGGAGGCACCATTTGTCAAGGGTCACCTCTATTCGGCCTTCGGCTGGCCAAGGCTGTCGTCGTTGCGCTTGTTGTTGTCCTGGCGCAAGTTCTGCAGCTTTCCTCGGCGCTGGTTTGCCGGAATTGATCGTCGGCGGGCATTGATGAACCAGTTGGACACCTGCACCAACGACAGCCCTGTCTGCTCGACGAGCTGCATCTTCTCTTCTTCGGTTGGATATGGGTTTCCCAAGTGACTGGTCAGCCAGCTTCGAAGCACGTTGGTCACATCTTTGGGCAGATTACCTCTGCGCCGCGGCATTTCGGCAACCAGGTGCCGGCCTGTGTTGCTGTCTATGATGTGGAACTCTGGGTGACTGCTGCCGCGTCCATGGTTACTCTTGTTGGCGTCAAAGTTCATTGGATTGGTTGCGTTGGTGTTTATCGAGTTGCCGCTCTCGTCGTACTTGGGTCCGGCGGTGCCGTTGACACCGGACAAGGCCATGCCGTTGATGCCGGCGAGCGCCATGCCTGACAGCCCTATACCGGCCATGCTAGGTTGCAATCCTACGCCAGCGGCGGGGCTCATCGGCTTCACCAGATTGGCTGAGTACTGTTGAGCCAACGAGATGGGATAGTAAGCTGCACTGGCTACTCCTGGCGGTACCATAGGGTAGCCCTGGGGCAGCCCCTGGTTAAAAGGGGACTGATAGCCCGGATATTGCATCAAGTGCGGGTACTGCGACGGATACGGGACGTAGAACTGGGCCGGCGTGCTCGGAGGGACTCCTGACGAGTAGATCGGCGTACTTCCGACCATGTCGTTGGGCAATGACACCGACGACGCTGACGGTGGGCCACTATGAGTCGGTTGGGACGTCGCCGAATTAGGCTGGGATGCATTGGTGGAGGGTGTTGGCGTGGTGGGCGGCGGTATCGAAATTGCCGGCCCTAGTCGCAGGGAGTTATCTAGAGCCGAAGGTTGCGTGGGCTGTGTGGACTGTGACCGCCGCTGATTTGAAAGAGCGGGCTGAGCGGATGTCGTCAATTGAGAATTCGGCGACTGCTGGGCAGACGGCGGTTGTTGGCTTGGAACTGTCTGTTGAGCAGGCGCCACTTGCTGCTGGGTGGAAGGGGCGTGTTGGGTAGAAAGCGCCTGCTGACTAGAGGGAACTTGTTGGGTGGACGGAGCGTGTTGAGTCGAAGAGATCGGCGGAGGCAGATGCGACGCCGGCCGGCCGGGCGACTCCGGCTTTGCGCTGTTCCAAAGCGGCAGTCGGGGTAGATTGACCTTGAAGCCAGGCGATTCCGAGCCCTGGATGGGGCCGGTCCGCATGAAACTGTACACGGGGATTCGGCTGAATTTGATATCCTCGTTCGAGTGCGGAGAAGGCTCCAGCGGTTTCAAGGCACTGAGGTCCGACAACCGCCGTGTGTGCGCGCTGCCGCTACGGCCGCCAGACCCGGATTCTGGTCTCGACTTCTGACCAGAGCCTGAGTTCAGGGGACCTGTTTGCGCAGGCTCGCTTGTTGCTCCGTTCTTGGCGGCTCCGTTATCGTTGCCGTTGGTTTGAGCACCGTTGAGAGACACCCTATTCCCCGAAGCATCGTTTCCAGAGACGCCGTTTTCAGAGGATCCACGGGCCGAGCTGCCGGTCATAGAAGCACCATTCAAAGAAGGATCTTTTGTTGGTGCACTGTCCATCGGCGGTTGATGGTCTGTGGTGCCGTTGGAATCCAAGCCGCTGGAGGAACCGCTGCCGGAGTGCTGCCTTTGCACGGATCCTTCGGGGGAGGATCTGCTGTTGGAAGAGGGACTCTTGTGGGTCCCGTTCTTACTGGGCAGATCTCCCGAAGGGGATCCTCTAACCATGTGGCCATTCGCTGCCGGGGTTTGCGCCACGGTGCCATTGGGGTGGGTTGAAGTCCCGGCGCCCGCACCGGTGGCCTGTCCACTCCTGGCAAGTTTACCTTCCGGCACGTGGCTGGAACCGTTCTCTGTCTTGAGCCGCTTCGGCTGCTGGGCAGCGAAGTCGTCGTCGCTGCCTTCGTCGTCGCTAACCTCATAGCTTAGCACGGGCAGCACTTGTCTCGCCATGTCCCGCTCGGGTCTGGCCGACGGTCTGCCGGACACCGAGGACCGGTTCAGCATGAAGAGGCGGTTCCCGTCATCGGCGGGGAGCACACTTGGCGCGGGTTCCGCCGCGGGAGTCGGGAAGTCGTCTTCAGATTTCGAGTCGGGGGAGTCACTCTTCGCGGCGTCGGAGCTCGATCCCGAGCTCGAGCTGGAATCATCGCGTCCGTTTTCGTGCGGGCCATCGTTGGGCTCGTTTTGGCGGGTCTCCAGCAGCAAGGCTGCGCGCCCCAAGGCGGACATGTTGCGTTGAGACTCGTTGTGCAGCGTGGAAGCGGCAGAAGCGCTCGATGGTGACGACCGCTTTTGTTCATCAGCAGCAGAGGTGGCGGGATGGGTGCTTCCATTGAGTCTGGGCGGCCCCTGCTCCAGGCGCGTCGGGGAGGTATCATGTCTGAGGGTCGGCTGGGGGGTCTTGTCGCCACTCGTGGGGGCCATTGGGGAGCTCACGGGTCTCGGACCGTGGCTGGTCGGGCTGTTGGAGCCGCCCAGATCCAGCGTGCCGAGATTGTTGCTGGTGAGCGACGGGCCGGCCTCCTTCCGGGAACCCGCCCGGGAAGGGTCGACAGGATCGCCGTCACTGCGGAGATGGGTGAGCACTTGCGATGTCGGCTGGACCTCGCTCACCAGCTTGTGGATCGGAGGCAGACGCACCGCATCCGGGCTAACTGACCAGGAATTGGGATCACTCATGCGCGATTAAAGTTAAGAAATGTGGGTCCAAGGTACGGATGTACACAGGGCGATAGTGGTGCGAAAGTTGAAAGCTATTCGGTAGCGCCACTGTTGTGTAGATTCTGATTTGTGAAAGCAGTAGGAAACTTGGGGAAATGTATTCTACGTCGCCATCTAATAACTAGGGAGAAATTATGACCCATGCACGGTGCCCACCGGGCGGGAAGGTATATCATTTTCAAGCTGGTCTAGGGTGCTGCCGTCCAGGGTCGATGAATCTGTGTAGAAGGAAGCTTGAGTTGCTGGCCGAGGCTCGCCCTACCCTACACCAGCGCGCACCTGGCATTGATTTCTTCCAGGTTTGACGTAGATTCCAGGGCATGGGGTGCGGGCGCGATCGCCTGGGCCGGTTATCCTCCCCAGCGCCGCATGCAAAGAAGCTCTATGCGGCTTGCTTTGGACGGTAAGAACGATATGGCTGACTCTGGACAGCGGCAGAGGCCCTTACATTTGCTAGCCGTCGTTCAAATGAGCCCAAAAAGGGCCGCCTTATGACCGTTTACATGATTTTTTTTTCTTCTCCCTGGTTCCTCATGGCGCGGCCCCTATATACGCTCTCTCCTCTGTCGGAACCCTGACACTTTGGGAGGCCGGACGATCTACACATAGCTGAAACGCTTGGAAGTTGCAGACTCGCGAAATGAAATTCAAAAATCCTCGTTTATTTCCTATTTATTTAATTAATTGAATACTTCCCTATATTCTATGGCAAAACCGCCTCGTGATAGAAAGTCCGTCCCAACCCCGCCTGAAGCATACACACCGGCGTTCGGTTAACCCACGTCTGCTGTAGGCGGCAGCTCCCCTAGGCACGCTCCTATTGAAACAAGCCGCCTGGCTACTCACGTAATCTTGGCCGGCTCAGTCAGCAGAGACTGACTGAGACCTAACCTCAGACATGCCGATCCATGCGTTGCCTGTGTACTGTAATACTACTTGGCCTCCATACGAACAATACGTAACGGCAACACCGGCGGCTGGTGGGTGGGATCCGGGCGCAGCCAAGGCGGGTGGGCAGTATCCTATCGGGCATATGCAATCATTATTTGCGGGAGCAATCTTCCATGAGCATGCTGGGAAAACCGAAAATCCGATTGGGTCCTATCATCCTTCATTGTTGACAGGTGGATCCTGACATATGCCCCGAACAAAAGTCTCCGATTAATAAAAATAAGGTTGTTGCGTCAATTTATTGAGGGAGTGGAATCCTTGACAGACGCGGGTAGATCCCCTTCTCCTCCCCTCGAATCTTGAGGTGCATTGCAGACTTATTGATAGCCAAGCACTTATCTAATGTTCGCTTCTGCCTTCATTGGGAATCCTGTGTTTTTGAAGGGTGGGTTGTGTTCCTAGACATACGGCAGCATATCACTAACGAGCTTGTGTTTGCAGCGGTGGGTTTGGATTTTTGGATCGAGCGTGCGGCTGTCGGCGCTTGGATAATAATTCCCATTTGGGGTCCCCAGTAGTGGCAAGGCTATGAAGATAGTGCAAGACTATTGATCGAGAATTGGTATAGGCAGTTTCTAGTGTATCTAAAAACTTTCTCATTGAACTTCCTGGTTTTGTTTGTACTTAAAGACTTGTTTGGACATGCATTGCTAAATGTTCTCTGTTCTGCTACAGCGAACCCTATCTTAGCCAACTGAAGGTTCGTGACTGGACCCGCATGTACAAGGGGAAAGGGCGCATGCATGAAGATCAAATAAATACACATATCGAACATAGAGAGAAGGTGAAGAATAACCATTCGAATATGCATGGGCACCTTCTTTTGAGGCATTGAAAACCAGCATATAGCGGGGCAACTATCTGAAAAACTACTTCAGCTCCTTCTAGTTTTTTTAAGAGGAGTTTTCACCAACTTTCTCAATTGTTGGTTCTGACGTTCTAGACAAATCGAGCTCGTCGAAGTCACGTTCTCCAGGGGTAGGGCCAGGGTTGGAAATGTCGAATCCGTAGAACTACCTTCTTCTGGACGCCGCACGGCTCCCTCCAGTATATCGACACATGAAGACTACCTGCTACTCACCTAAAAGTCGGAAACCACCCACCATCTGCAATTCGCGCGTATGATAGGCTCCTAAGGTAGCCACTCAATAATTATGCATTTATAGGACTACACGATCACGCGTTGGATATTGATCGAGGACTATTTTTCTTTTTGGAAAATGTTATGAGTCGCTTATGCAAGAATCTAATTATTGAGGAACGACAAGTTACCGATAATCGCGGTTAGAGAGCTTTCGTAAGGTTCCGGCAAATTGCCCCTGCGGGTTGGTGGTACCTAGCCACGCTGATTTATAAACTAATGCGACACTGTGTCAGGTGGGCGGACTACGGAGCCGACCAGCCCCTGGCAGCAGCCCCATTGTCGGCAACCGTATAGCGGGGTATCTACAGTATTCGGTGCCGTCGATGAGTGTTCTCTGCCGCTAATAGAACATGCTGCGTACCGCCACCCCGCCGATAAATCCACTGCTGGCGACCTCCACTGTGTGGGTACACGGTACTGTTACGACGGTGGTTTTAGCCGCAAGACGGAACCAACAAGTCCATAGTTGCTAACCTTGCGGGTGATTAGTAATTCCGGGTTAAGCCCTAATATGATGACATGATTTGACATACCAGGCGTCATGAGAATGAAAAATAGTGGTCCTGTCACACGTGATTTCTTTTGGGACCACTCAGGTTCAACTCGCTCCAGCCCAGGGTAGGCCCTCCCAGGGCACCGAAAAGTTGGATCCATATTAGAAAATAAAGCACCTACAAGCTCATCACATTCTAATTGTAAGATGGCTCGCGGACCCAAGAAGCATTTGAAGCGCGTCGCTGCGCCCAAGCACTGGATGCTCGACAAGCTTACCGGTACTTACGCCCCCCGTTCGTCCCCCGGTCCTCACAAGCTGCGCGAGTCGCTTCCTTTGATCGTGTTCCTCCGCAACCGTTTGAAGTATGCCCTCAACGGCCGTGAGGTCACTGCCATCATGATGCAGCGCCTTGTCCAGGTCGACGGCAAGGTTCGTACTGACGCCACTTTCCCCGCTGGTTTCATGGATGTCATCTCTTTGCCCAAGACCGGTGAGAACTTCCGTCTTGTGTACGACACCAAGGGCCGTTTCGCCATCCACCGCATCACCGACGAGGAGGCTCAGTACAAGCTCGGCAAGGTCCGTCGTGTCCAGGTCGGCAAGAAGGCCATCCCTTTCCTGGTCACACACGATGGCCGCACCATCCGTTACCCCGATCCCGATATCAAGGTCAACGACACCGTCAAGATTGACATTGCTACTGGCAAGATCCAGTCCTTCCTCAAGTTCGAGCAGGGCAACCTGGTGATGATCACCGGTGGTCGTAACTTGGGTCGTGTTGGTGTGATCACCCACACCGAGCACCACCCTGGTGGTTTCGACATTGTCCACGTCAAGGACGCTCTCGACAACGAGTTCGTTACCCGTCTGTCTAACGTCTTCGTCATTGGTGAGGGCACCACTCCTCACATCTCGCTGCCGAAGGGCAAGGGTATCAAGCTCACCATCGCTGAGCAGCGTGACCAGCGCTTGGCCCGCAACTAAGTATTTAAATAATTCTCTACAAAAATACAGAACAACTGAAATGAATTACTGAATGCCGGTTTGAATTTGGGCTCCGTGAGTTGAACTCTGTGGAGCGATGATTCGGCCAGATCGCCATAATAGCGAACTTGCGGCGGGTCAACCTTCGATACTAGAGGGGAACGAATGGCCCGAACCAATTTGATTCGTTGCAGGATATGTTTTGTTTATGCGAAGGAATATGCTATATATAGGGCATGATGCTGAGGTGACGATATCGAGCCCGTATCGGTGGAATCTTGATTTGGGTAAGCGGAATCTGGGCCAACAGGGCGAAATTGAACCGTCTTTCATGATTCAGTTCGGCAGTGCGGGATATGCATAAAAAGAACTGAATCTGTGCGTACGCAGCAGAGTCTAAATAGATGGATCATTTGCGCAGGTCGATCTAAAACAGTGCAAACGGAACACAACAGGCAATTAATTGCCTTGCGTCAATGAGATAAACTGGTCAGTTCTTGAGTTGGCGCAAATATTGAGGTATCAAATCAATGACCTTCTCACCGCCGTGATAGATGGGGTCAAACAAGTCGCCACGACCGGCCTGGTTTAGCGCCTTCTCCACAAAGTATGCCAGAAAATCATGAAATATTAGCGTGACAGTGTCATCCTTTTGGGATGTTTCTGAAGGCACTACCGACAGAATGCAGTTGGGAACAGGGTGGAATTTCCATGCCTTGTGCACAGTGTCGTCGCCGACTTCGCCTAGGTCGTCGTGGGTCACGTATCCCATGGTACCGGCCCGCTGGATGTGACTTACAGGCGCCCGGGAATGGCGCGTTTTGGAACCTAACAGCACCTTTTCTTCGCCATTCATTATAGGAAGCACCTGGTCAGCCACATGTTTAGGAACATCTGCAATATAGAACCACTCATTGTTGAAGGGGGACAATATGTATCCAGTGTCCTTCGTATAAGGACCTTTGAACAGGTCGAAACGGATACCACCGGTATTCAGGAATATGTAGCGCGTGCTGTTGCTGACGTCCTCCGGGCTTGTCAGCTGCGGCAGTACCCTCTCTTCAAGTAGAGAGTAGATGGAGCGGTCAGAAGGATACGGAGCCCGGTCGGTATACCAGTTTTGCGGCACCTCAGCAAGGTAGTGGTCAAGATCTAGCTTCTTCCGGACCTGGGCAATGCGTTCCGAAACTTCTCTGCCGTGACTAGCGCTGGACAGCTGGTGGGGCGGCTGCTCACGATCGCCATTGGCATGGTACGCCATGGTACGAGAATTGAAATCGATGTAGGACCGGCTGAACACAGGAGGCTGGTCGTTGTCGGAAAATTTTACACTGGCCCAGCCCACTGTTTCTACGTATCGGCCGGACTGTAGAGCCACGGCGTAATCATCATACACCTTGTAGTCCCGGATGTGGGAGTGTCCTCCAAACATTGATACGGGCAAGGTGTCTCTGACCTCGCGAATGGCTCGCAAGATGGTGTCAAACTCCGGCGACCCGCGCGCTGGGATGTGGCTCACCACTATGACATGATCCACGGTGGGCACGATGTCCCGCAGGACCTTCTGGAACCACGGCCTTTGCAGCTCCTCGGCCACCGGCGTGACCCGGGTAGCGTGCTTGTCGTTTCCAGTGAAGTCAAACAGGAACCCAAGGGCCAGAATAGTGCGGTTCTGATGGGGGGTGCGGAACACCCGGTACTTCTTCCCCAGCGGCACCCACGACTTCCCCACGGCAATATCCACGTTGGATACTACATAGCGATCCCCAAAACGCTTGCGGATGTCGTGAAATTCCTGGAGCGAGGCTGCGCCCCGATAAAGCTCGTGATTTCCCACGGTCACGACGTCGTAGTCTATCTCACAGAAAATGGGCAGACTGAGGCTACCGTCGTGTTTGGACGCGTCCGACAAGCCGTTGCCATCGTGGCGGTCTCCCGAGTCCACAATCAGCAGGTCCACGCCCTGGTCTGCGGCCAGCTGGCGCATGCGCTCGGAAAACGTGACAAAGTCGCCCCAGTCACCACTGAACTCGGCCTCCAGAATGTGTCCGGCCAACCACCCGTGCGTGTCGGTGGTATGCAGGAAATTAAGATCGCCCCACTCCAGGTCCCGTAATTCGTCCTTAGAATTGGGCGCTCGGGCGTGGGGCTGACTTTGTTCGCGATAATCGGCGGAGCCCACGGCCTCCGGGGCCTGAGCGAGCACATCAAGGCCCAGCTCGTTAGTGGGGCTAATGAGCGGGTTCATGGCCCACAAATTACCCAGCGGTAGTGCCCCGGCCCAATTGAGGTAAACAAACCACCCCAGCATCGACTTGAGAGATAAGGGGATGAAGATAGTGGGGAAGAACGACCGCATCGGGCAATATAGATAACGCGGATGGTGGGCCGGCGCTAACCCCTGCCCAAATGCCTCCGAATGGCGCGGAGCTGTCCGTAACCGATGAATCAGGACTATTGATGATCAATTTATATTTTTTTGCGAGTCAGCAGTACTAAGAACCGCTGCATATTCTCGGACTCTCACTAGTGCCTTTTAACTGTCCTGTTTTGCCCAAGGCGCGGACAGCAGCGGCACCTCGGCGCTGGCCGTACCCCGTTCCCTAATTACATACTTTTCGATTGGCTGTCTCCCCTCCCCTTCTTCGAACCGTGCAAATGGGAAGCGATACGAGATATCCCTCGCTCGATGGCGCCGGCGGCCGTGCGGTGTCCCAATTCAGCAAGCGTGACACCGTTCTCGATACTTGTAAATCGGCCGGGATCGGCGCTCTTTTCGGTCTCCAGCTCGTGCTGGTTCGCAACTCTCTGTCGCCGTCCCGGACGGTGACTGGCGGGTTCCGAGGTCAACTCGGAACCGTGGCGGCGCTGGCCGTGGTTGGCGGTGCATACACGCTCGGTGACGCCGTGTCTGCTAATCTGCGCGAGAGGGAAACGCCTCTGAACGGTGCCACGGGCGGTGCCCTGGCCGGCGCTGTGTTGGGTGCCTCTCTGAAAGAATTCGGTCGCCGCAGCGTCGCTAAGTCTGTTGGAGGTGCTGCTCTGCTCGGCTTGACCGTGGCCGCCTTCCAGTGGGGCTTTGATAGAGGCCACGACCATTCCGTGGCGGCTGTTACTAGCCAGGGTGTTCCCCTCACTGAGGAGCATCCTCGCCAGGGATTCTGGGAGCTGGTGCAGCGACGACCGCTGTCGCAGACCGTCGAGGAGCTCGGTGATCTGGCGAAGCAGTTTGTCCGCGAGTAGATTAATGATGTAGATAAACGATCGATGATTCTAGATTTGTGCCACAAAAAGTATCAACCTGACGTTCATGGCCATGTGATTCCACTGCATAGTGACTATCGCAGGATGTTTTGTCTGGTTAATCTCGGAAATAAGGGGTGTGGTTATAACTCGCCAGCGTTGGAACAATTTTGTGGTGACATTGCTATGTAAACCAATTTCCTGATAGGGAAAACGCTTTTACTTGCGTAGTCTCTGAGTTTGTTGTGTTTTGTAGTAGCCCCAGCATCATAAGTATAGTGTGAATATTCAAACTCGATACATACATGCCATGAAAGGAGCGCTGCATCGTATATGCCTATCACATTACATTGCATCACTGCATGAAAGGGATCGGCCACTCGTTTGTCTATGGTGTCATTCGGCTATGATGCAGCTCAGCTCAAACGGCGAGACGACGCACGCCGCAGATAAGGCGCAGGGAAATTACATAGATCGTGAGACACGGCGTTGCACTCTATACATCGCATCAATGGCGATCAAGCAACGTGAGATGTTTACCGTGTTGATATTCGCAATGCCTACAAAGCCCAAGTGCCGATCACCCTAGACAATGCGAGGATGGTATAGGGAGCCGAGAAATAAGGACTTGGTCCGTCCCTGGGATCCTTGGCCCACGATCGTCTGCCCCGAGCATGTGGTCGAGAAACCCCCAGGGCATGCCCCGACCATGTGGTCGAGAAACCCCCACGGAATGGTTATCAGTAGGATGCTGGTGCTATCAATAAGTGTCACAACGTCATGCAGCCCTTCTCCACTCCCTTGCCCCAAATAGATTGATCCTGACATCAACCACCACCGGCGCCTGTCACTTCCCCACGACCCACCTCTACGTGCTTGCCGCAACGGTCTTGTGCTTAGATCCCACACAGAGTCCGCCAACATCCAACCCCTGTGCCCCATATAACCCTTCAAAAACGATGACGAGCCGATACCGCGTCGAGTACGCGTTGAAGAGTCACCGTCGGGACAATTTCATTGAGTGGATCAAGGGACTAACCGCCGTGCCATTCGTGCTGCACGCCGGGTCGGTCAACTACTTCCGTATCGGTGACGACTCCAAGTCCTCGGCTGAGGCTCGTCGCAAGTATGCCGACATCTTCAAGGACGTGGAGCAGCTGATCCGGCACCACATCGAAGCGGGCAACGGCGAGAGCCGGCTGCGCCAGATGGTGCCCACTGTGGGCCACTTTTTCACCGAGTTGCCGCTGGAGCGTGCGTTCTACGTCCAGGACGAGAAACGCGCGATCTCTAAGCGCCGGCTCGTCGCCCCTTCCTTCAATGACATCCGGATGATTCTCAACTCCGCTCAGACCATTGCCCTATCGGGGGAGGGCCCGTCCCGGGTGCGGCTGGTCACCTTCGATGGTGACGTCACATTGTACGATGACGGCAGCTCTCTGAACCCGGGTGACCCCATGGTTGATCGATTGCTGGCCCTAATCCGCCGGGGCATCTACGTCGGTATTGTGACCGCTGCGGGATACCCCGATCCGGCCGGCACCATGTACCTGCAGCGGCTGCGTGGTCTTATTGAGGGGCTCACGGGGGACCCCGACTTCACCCCTGAAATGCGCAGCCGGCTACTCATCATGGGCGGCGAATGCAACTACATGTTCCGGCTGAATGGCGAGACCAACAAGTTGGAGTTCATCGAGCGCGAGAAGTGGGCCATTCCTGATATGCTCGCCTGGAGGGATGAGGACTGCGATGAGCTGATGGACCGGGCCGAGGAGCTCTTCCGGCAGATGATCAAACGGCTGGGACTGGGTCAGATCGCCGAGATCCTCCGCAAGGAGCGTAGCGTGGGTGTGATCCCGCGGCACGACATGGTCATTCCGCGCGAGGATCTCGAGGAAATTGTCCTTAATATCAGTTGTATGCTGCAGCAAGCCCCAGTCACCAAACGGGTCTACTTTTGCGCCTTCAACGGAGGGTCCGACGTATGGGTGGACATCGGTGACAAGCGCTATGGTGTACTGAGCCTACAGCACTATTTAGGCAGCATCTCCAACGGTCAGACCTTGCACGTCGGTGACCAGTTCGCGTCCATCGGTGCAAACGATTACAAGGCCCGACTCGCCGCCAGCACCGTTTGGGTAGCCAACCCACGCGAGACCAGAGATATCTTAGACGAGTTTGTGGGCTACATTGATGAGCACACCGGCAACACCCTGCATACGATCACCCGCGGGGCCTAGATAGACGGGGCTGTGGGGTACTTGCATGTCTGAGAGAAAGATGTCACATAGCAAATCGCTTTGTGACTGCCTTGCCGCGTTGGGAATGTGTTGGAAAATGTATTATAAGCACTTGACATGTATTATTTAGAGGCTTTACAAAGGAAAGCTGAATCGGGGGTGTTTTCTCGCTTCGAAAAAAAGAAAAAAAAAATTGATAATAAATAAAAGGACTGGTTCCTATCGGGCTCCTCAAAAGTCCAAGTCACCGTAAAGATCCCTGGCGGCCTCAAGCTCGTCGTCTCCAGGCTCTCCACGCTTAGGCTCATCGTGAATGTTACGATCGAGCCGCATCATCTCTTCATACTCGTCGAATTCGTCGAGGGATGGGTTAATTTTTGGAGCTTCTCTGTCCTCAGGAAATCGGCGTTCGTTTGACCCCTGAGCTGAATCTGATGCGGACGAGATGTGCGATGCTTCGGTTTCTAGGGATATTTGGCGTTCCGAGGTTCCTAGGCTCTCAGTGGAAAGACGGCTCGATGACGGCCCAGAGGCGAGTGTGGCTTGTTTGTTCAAGTCTCTGGTATGTTCACTCAACAGGTGATGTGTTCTAGCTTCCTGTCTGTCCGGCTGTGGTGCCTCTTTTCTACCTCTGGGATCGGAGCTATGGCTATATTTTTCACTCTCAATCAAATCCCGAATGTAGGACCTCACCCGGGGGTCTTTGCCCACCCTGCGGGCAATAACTATGAAGTCATCGAAGTTTGCCTTAGGCCATACTCGGTTCGCCCAGATCTGGTGGGTCATGACGTACTTCTGGAGCCACTTTCTCTCAGTGCCCTTCTGGTATCTCAGTCTTTTGATATCCCTAAGCAATGAGGGGTAGCCTTTATAAGGATTGAGCAATCTGTCTGCGTCGAGCTTTGGGGTCGGCTTGCGGACGCGCGCGGTTGATACCGCATTGTCAAGACCCAAATCTTGCACCCCTAGGTTATCAATCTGGGTGGCCGCGTCTTGATGAGCTAACTGATGCTGGACGCCTACATTTAGCGAGTCCTCCACGAGAGTGCCGCCGTAATTATCCCCAACACTAGCCTCATATTCATTCAAGTCAAACGGCTCACTCATAGCTATTACTTTGAAAGCTCTGTGAGACGGGCGCGTCGCGTGTAGTGTGGTAGATATTACTATGTTGGTGTAGGGTTAAACCATTTATGGTGAGGGTTCTTTATGATGAGATTCATCTGGGGCTCAGGTTGACATCCCCAATAGGGCAGAAGGAGCTGAACACTCTGGGTACAACAAGCAAATACCTGACATAGTCTATACAAGCCAACACTTAGTCGCAAATTTTGTCCATGCAATAAAACCCTCCGTAACAAACATTGCGAATTACAGGTTATTTAATTACCCAGTTCGACTTTGAAATCTGTTTTCTAGTTTGGCCAATTTACACCTGCCCAACGTCCTACCTACGTTCGTAGCGGCCTTCATTACGTCATTGTAGGCAGGTTTTATTTGTAGATGAACTCAAACGGAACACGTGACACAGACGGGTCACAGATATAACCCTTACCTTTCACGAGACCGTTGACTTAATTTGACCGCGAGAACCACTATGGTTCCGGCGCTCATCCGGTAAATTCCCTAACTACTCCTATGACCGTACAAATCTCCAATTAATTACATAGTCTATCTGAGAGATCATGGACAGATCTTCCACTAGGGGTTGTCTATAGTCCGTGGCCTTTCCTGAGCGACGCCCTGGTTTGCTCTCGTGCCTGTATAACTCTGCAGAGAGGCTCCAGATGACCTGCAAGATTTGAAATAGGGTTGGGTCATGCAACCTGAATTCTTAAGTTGGTTAGGCTTTTCATTAGCCGGTTGCAAAATGTTGGGCCACTAATAGCGACACAACAGCCACAACAATTCGAGAGCGAAAAAAGTGATATCGCGAATCAGCCATGTGGGGGGACGTACTGTGACCTCTATAGGTGACCCAAGACCTTAACAGGCTACTCTTTCGAGCACTCAATCAAATTTCGATCGCCCGACCCAAGGCTCTGCATCTCGGAAGAGATAATGCCGGATTTGTCATAGGGTAGAGTGTTTCCCAGCCCATTTTTGTTCACCGACATGCAGAGGCTATCTTATTTAAACTCAGGGTAACACCCCATTCCTATAAACTCTCATCTAGTTTGTAGATTTCATTACTAAACTACCACTTCTCAACAATGCCTTTTACTGTTAAGTCTTTTGCTGCCCATTCTAGCGACACTCCTCTTAAGCTGCATGAGCTTGAGCGCCGTGATGTGCAAGACAACGATGTCCAAATTAAGATCATGTACACCGGCGTCTGCCATTCCGATATGCATGTCGCTCACAATGATTGGAACGGTAGTAATTACCCCGTGATTCCTGGCCACGAAATCGTTGGTGAGGTCGAGAAGCTCGGCAAGAATGCTACTGAGTTCAAGGTTGGTCAGATTGTGGCCGTTGGCTGCATGGTTGACTCGTGTGGTGAGTGCAAGATGTGCAAGATCGACCAGGAGACCTTCTGCTTCAAGGGAATGACCCAGACATACAATGACCCCGAGACCCAGTTCCCTGGCCATTACACTGCAGGTGGCTATTCGCAAAAGATCGTTGTTCAGAAGCACTTCGTTCTACGGGTGCCTGACGGCCTCCTCGACAAGGAGCTTCTCCCCGGTGTTGCCCCGATTCTGTGTGCCGGTATCACCACTTACTCCCCCTTGAACCAATACGGTGTTACTAAGGGGTCCAAGGTCGGCGTCATTGGCTTGGGCGGTCTTGGCCACATGGCGATCAAGCTAGCCAAGGCCCTTGGCGCTGAGGTGACTCTTATTTCTCGTTCTCACAAAAAGGATGAATACGCCAAGTCTCTTGGCGCTCACCATGTGGTGGCTTCCACGGACGAGAAGGAGATGGCGGGGGTCGCCGGCGAATTCGACCTGATCGTCGACACCATTCCATTTGAGCACGACATCAACATTTACATTCCCACCGTAGCTCCGTTCGGTACCCTGTGCATCGTTGGCCAGTTAGGTCCGCTTAGCAAGCCTCTCAACAGTGTCGGTCTTGTGTTCGGCAACAAGAGGGTGTCTGGCTCTGCGATTGGTGGAATCAAGGAGACCCAGGAGCTTCTCGAGCTGTGCGCAGAGAAGAAGGTCATTGCCGACTACAAGATGATCCGTATGGAGGATATCAATGAGGCCTGGGAGCAAATGAACACGGGCGACATTGCCCACCGGTTCATCATCGAGACCAAGGAGTTCCAGTAAGCGTGGAATGGCTACTAGTCTTTAGCATACGTAAGTATAGTCATTACTCTGTGGAATTTTATTCAAATTATCTATGAGAAGCCTTGTCCGGGAAAGGTTACTTATTATTTTTATAGACGCGCAAGCACTGTAGAACTTTAACGACGGTGGGTGGGCGCGTGAATATGCCCAACCCAGTGGGTCATCAGTTGTGGGCCGCAG
The DNA here is from genome assembly GCA_030555655.1 of Starmerella floris. Lineage (NCBI taxonomy): Eukaryota > Fungi > Ascomycota > Dipodascomycetes > Dipodascales > Trichomonascaceae > Starmerella > Starmerella floris. The sequence continues at coordinate 62,151 of JANIWM010000015.1, forward strand.
GCTTAGAGCAGCTCATGCGGGCAATGGCAGATAGAAGCGTAGGGTCCGGTGGATCACGCTATGAATAACTAATATTGTAGTCATTCATCACCCTACCGCTTGGAGAAGGTAGGTGGCATAGGTCGGTAGGACCACGTGAGAGCGCGAGCACCACCACTACCGCATCCCCCTCCTCTCTGTTGCAAGCAAAGCCCCCCTTTAGCCTCGTAGGTACTGCATATACCCAAGAGTGAAGCGAATGAGTGTGAAGGAAGAGGTGGACGACATTGTCCAGAGTTTCGTGAACAACGACTTGTCCTCGCTGGACCGATTCGGCGGGGAGGCCGACTCGTTCTCTCTGTCTCCACATCTGGCGCAGCCCTCTCCGGACCTGAAGTCTCCAGAAACCGTGGTCGGCGACGCCGGATCAGACCAGCCCAGCAGCGCCAAAACGGGTCCCCAATTGACGCCGGGGACTCAAAGTCGCTCCAATCCCGCCGTCACTTCTCCGAAATCCGGTGGGGACAGCGAATCCTCCCCTAAATCCGGCCCTTCCGCAGGCATCGCCAATAGCCATACTGAGGGCCGGATCAGTGCTCCAGAAGCGACGATAAGCTCGCCTACCTCTAGAGATTCCACCAGCCGGCCCTCCGTGGCAGTGGGTAGCCCCACCTCTCAGCACTCCGAGGACGCAGGGCCCCTCGACAGGGGACGCAACGCCTCGGTGAGCTCTTCAGCATCGGTGTCCACAGCAGAGCGGGAAAAACATAAATCACTCGGGGACAGATTCAAAATATTCGGCAAGCGCATCGCCAGCGGATCGAAAAAATGACCACCCTTGCCAAAAGTCTACACATGTATAGTTTTTATTCACCCAATACCCGGGATGTGCTCGGCTCTACGTGCCGGTTCACCCCGATCTCGATATGCATGCCGCCTCGGGGGCCACCCTTTCCTTCTACCCATTTTCGCATTGTTGCTAAAGATACCCTACTAATTTATACTACAGACACAGTTGTAAGCCGCTATCAAAAGGCAGCAGCGACATGGAAGCCACCGGGCCTTCTGCAAGGGGCTATATTACTGTTAGAGATTCGTTTACCGCCCTATTGGTACGGTGCCTGGGGCTAAACAGCACGGTGATAAAGTCTCTATTTAAAGAAGAGGTTTCCACACTGGCCTGTCCTCTCTTTATATAGGCCTGGTAAGTACCCTAGCGCAGGTCCCCCTGTCCTCTCCCCTCTTGGACCCGGACGGTAGTGCGGTCCATGGGCTAGGGTAAACCCAGTGGCAGCGTTTTTTTTTTTCAGTGCAACCTGTATTTTAGTGTTTCATTAAATAGATATCGTATCATTCTCTTTGAGGCCAATGCCAGCATCCGTTCTTGACGGCGCAGCTGGCACCTACCTCGAATCACTAGGCGCGCCGCTCCACAAAAGCCTGTGGAGTTCTGGGGCCCTTTTGACAGAAAAAGGCCAGAACCTGCTACGCCAAATGCACCGCGCCTACATTGAGGCCGGCGCTGACGTGATTACAAGCACGACTTACCAGGCCAGTGTCACGGCGTTGATGGACACTGGCCTCTCCGAGAACAAGAGCTTGGAATTAATGACCCAGGGAGTGCTTTTGGCTAAGGAGGAAGCTCGCAGCGCCAGTAGTTTCAACCGGCACATCCAGGTAGCCGCTGGCTTGGGTCCTTACGGCGCGTATCTCAGCCACGGCGAAGAGTACACAGGAGACTATGGTGATGTCACCGACGAGCAATTGCGCCAGTTTTGGGTGCCCCGGGTTCAAGCAGTCCTTCGAGCCCAACCGGATGTATTGCTTTTCGAGACCGTCCCGAATTTAAGGGAATTGAGGATCATTCTCAAGGACCTGGTTCCCTTGGCCCGGGTCACTAAGACTCCAGTATGGATCTCATTGTCGTTGCGCATTCCAGAGATCTCTGCAACTGGCAGCGAGATCGCCCTTGCTGACGGTACCCTGGTGTCTCAATTAGCTGAGATCATCACACTTGGGGCTGTTGAAACTGAGGAACTGGTCATTGGTGCCAACTGCTTCGATGTGTCCCGTACGAGCGCCGTGCTTACCGCATTGAAGACACTGGGGCTACCCATGCTGGTCTATCCTAATAGTGGAGAAACATACGACGGCTCTGCCAAAACATGGTCAAACACCTTCCACGATCCCGGACTAAAAGATTGGGACCCCAAAACATGGGAAGCTCAGGGTGCCGTCGCCATTGGTGGATGCTGCCGCACCTCTCCCGATATAATTGCTCACATCAAACGGGAGCTAGCCTAATCTCACGGTCAACAAACGAACCTGTGTGGTAGGGGGAAACAGAGTAAAAATGAGGACTTCTGGCCGGCCCTCCGCCCCTCGTGTACCGTCATGACCTCTTTGATCAGTGACATAATTCGTGCATATGATCCGGCGGGGGTAGGGCGTATTGAAATTTCAGTTTCCGCGGAGATCGCTAATCTACGCCCGCATATCTGTGCATGGACCTCCGACACCCCTACCAATGGTGGCCACACGTGGGCCGGAGACTCGCACGTGATAGTCCTCGAGGTATGTGATTGACATCGACTGCAGCTATCACCAAAAAAGGAAATCGTAAGCTTATTTGTTCTTTTTATTAAAATTGACCAGGACCGCACTGAACCCCATGCTATTTAGAGACATGTATATGTATTCTGGGTGAGAATAGTAGCTGTACATAGTAGGAGCCTCAGCAAGGTAAATTAACTTCCTTCTACTACTGACGATCAAGACTGGCCATATTTTCTCAAGTTCATCAATTGCGCAGATGCGAAAGTTCCACGCTGCCAGCTGTGGTCGCACCCCGGTTTTAACGCTTGTAATCGAGGCTTGTGTCAGTGGCCTGCATGACACGTGAACAAAGTCTCGTTACCGAATCTTTAGTGGTTCTGCGTCAAGGCTCTCGGATGTGAGGGAATTTAAGGGCGATCGGCCGAGAAATCAGCCAGTGGGGCAGACCTTTTTCCCACGTGGGCGCTAGAGGTTGCCTGATAGGGACCGGTCAGAGCTTGAGAGGGCCGAATGGGTGAGGTACCGGCAAGGGTTGTTATCACCCTACCACCCTAACTAGCGTGAGCAAACCGCACCCACCCTTATTTTTTTCAAACACGTTTTTTTTCTAAGCACAGGAGCGGCCCTGCAGATTATCCACAAAGTTTCCGGCTTTATTATAAAAAGGAGCTGACCTCCATCTGATCAATGGTCAACAAGTCAGGAGACAGTAAAGACTTACCACCCCAGGTCAAGTCATCCTCGAGCAATTCTTCTTCTGGGCTATCAGGCATCGAAGAGGTCAACCGTTCTTCCACTGACGTACGTGCAGGCACGAGGTCGCGAACAAGATCTAGTCCACCAAATTCGACCGCTGTAACTAAAACCCCCAGCAACACTCGCAATAATATGGCTCCTAACACTGCTGCTACCGAGCCCCGCTATGTGCACCACCATGCTCCTGAGATGGGAATCATCCCTGTGCCTGGTGGTCCCCAGGAATATGATACTGTCGATGGCCAATTTGCCGAAGAGGACGAGTTGGAAGATGAGGCGTTCAACCGATACCCCAACACAAAGGAGGAGGAGTCTCTTTTCCGCACACTGCTGTGCCCCGATGATATCTACGATGAGAACGGAGTATACTGGGCTGATATGCCGATGAAGCAGCGAATCGCCTTTAACTGGAAGGTTGAGACCACGGAGGCTAAGGCCGAGCTCGCTTCGATGTGGGAGATGTTCAAGAAGGACCCTCTGTCCCCTGCTGGTTGGTACATCCGTAACTGTATCATTCCTGGCGCTGGGCTGCTTCTGGAAGGTTACGTTCTGTTCTCTGTGGGTAACATTACCTCTCTGTTCAACGATGTTTGGCCTGAGTGTTGGAAGTCACACAAAGTCTGTAACAAGACTTGGGTCCAGTCGGTGAGCTACTTGTCGGTTGTCGGTATCATGGTTGGTCAGATCCTCGTTGGTATTATTGGTGATGGTATTGGCCGCCGATGGGGTTTGATCCAGGATGCCGTCGTAATGTTTGTTGGCTTGTTGATGTTGACGGCTATGTGGGGCACCAGTCTGAATGGCTGGGTGATCTGCTATGCGTGGTCTCTGTTTTTCTACTCGATTGGTGTGGGTGGTGAATACCCGATGACCGCTACCTCCGGTATGGAGCGCACTCGTTTCACCCGCAGAGAGTTGCAGCAGGATCGTTTGCACCGTGGCCGCCGCGTCGTGAGTGCCTTTTCTATGCAAGGTTGGGGTCAGTTCTTCAACCAGGCTGTGCTGATTGTTTGTTTGATTGCGTTCCATCATGGTTCTGGCAAGTCTCCTTTCTCGAAGGTGGCCGTGCAGTGGACTTTCCGTGTTAGTTTCGCCATTCCCGCTGTGGGAACGCTTTGGCTAGTCTACTTCCGTGCCTATAAGATGCCTAGTATCTCTCGTGCTTTGGAGAAGGCTCGCAAGGATACCCACGTTACTGGTTACGATATCAAGTCGCTGAAGATGGCATTTTCGATGTTTGGCGGGCGAATGCTGGCCACCTGTGGGTGCTGGTTCATGAACGATGTGTTCTTCTATGGTAACAAGATTTTCCAGGGCCAGTTCATTAAGCTGATTGTCGGTGACTCTAAGAAGGAAATGACCGTTATGATCAACTGGCTGTACAACTTGATCAACATTGGCTGTTCGCTGGCTGGCTACTACTTGGCCACTTTGACCGTCGACACGCGTTTCTATGGCCGCAACTGGATGATGCAGCTGGGTTTCCTTATGGACTTTGTTTTGTTCGTGGTTCCCGCTTTCCACTTCAAGCACTACCTTGAGAAGGCTCACATCAAGGAGTTCCAGGCTATGTACTTCTTGTCTTCGTTCTTCCAGCAGTTTGGCCCCAACTGTGTAACTTTCTTGGTTGCGGCTGAGGTCTTCCCTACGCAAGTGCGTGCCTCTGCCCATGGATTGGGCGCCGCCTGGGGTAAGGCAGGCGCTTTGCTAGCTACAGTGCTGTACAACTATATCGGTGACCAGACCAAGTTCTACTTTGTGCCCTGGTTCGGATTAGCTGGTATGTTGCTTACCTTCTTCTTCTTGCCTGATGTCACTGGTTTGGATCTTCGTGAGCAGGATCGACGCTGGAGATACATTATGGAGGGCCGTGGCGACGAGTACCATGGTGTGGCCGTCAACCCTGCGCACTTGTCACTTTGGGAACGGCTGCGTGGTGCTGGTAAGCACTACAACCCCGAGGCCGATTTCAAGCAGAAAGTTGATGAAATGCGCGGTGAATGGGAAGAGCGCCAGCGCCAGAAGTTCAGTGAGGCTCCAGAGGATTTGGATATGGATGAAGAGGACGACCTTGAGAAGGTCAGCCCCCGCATTCACGAGTACTTCGTGAAGACTTCGCCCCAGATGTCTCCGATGCGCCGCATTAACGATCCTGCGTCCAGCGCAGAGTCTTATGATCTCAAGTTGCCGGATGCTGCCCAGAAGCCGAACTAGGCGTCTCCTTGGAAAACGAACACCTCAAATTTTTTATTGACTACTAATTCACCACCTAAACATTGACCAATGGGTGCCAGGTGCTTGTTGATGAGCACTCTAATATCTATTTTAATTTATATATTGTCTTCCTACACTAAAACAAATGAATAGCACTTCGTATATATATATATATATACCTGATGGTGAGGCTGCTAGCGAGCCTTGACCTCCCGAAGGGTAAGGTTTAAATTGTCAGGCTGGTAGCATGTATGAAATTGAACGAGATCTATTGGTGGCTAGAGCTCACAATGGATACATCAACAGCCTCTCAATTGAGCCTGTAGATGAACAGCTGCTACTTTGCGGAGGAGCCGACAGCTCTGTGACAATCTGGGACCTTGATGATTCTCCTGGCAGAGACGATGATCTCGACTCTCTAGGAGTAACTCCTTCGCCAGAGGACGCTCAGCCATTGGCCCGTCTCGATGCACGCAAGGCGCATAAATTTGGGATTTCAAAAACGTTATGGTGGCCCTTCGATAATGCTATGTTTCTCACGTCCAGCTTCGACCACACTGTCAAGGTGTGGGATACTGAGGCCCTCGAAGAAGTCTACTCGTTTGATCTTGATCACAAGGTGTATAACTTCGATGTGAACCCCTTACAGCAGGACGGGTTGGTGGCCACGGGAATGGACCATCCTCATATTCGTTTGTTGGATCTGCGCACAGCAGCAGCAGCCCACACCTTGAGAGGTCATGAGTCGGGTAGCGTTTGTTGTGTACAGTGGTCACCCAGCCGGGAGTACATGCTGGCTAGTGGTGGCTCCGACGGGCTGGTACGGATTTGGGATATTCGTCGAGCCAACCAGCAGGTTGCCGCCATGGATCTCAACCGAACTAGTACTCAGCAGCCACTCACACCACTGTCATTTCGAAAGTCCCATCGCGGCGTCTGCAACGGACTGCTTTGGCATCCTTCCGGTGACGAAATTCTGAGTATTGGTTTAGATAACAAAGCGAGAGTTTGGGACTTGACCGGCGAGCCTGGGGGAGGCACCAATAAGTCCATCAACTTTGGGCCCCTTTTCCAAGACCGGCGACAGCAAACACTGGAACCATGCTTTTTTTGGCCCCGCAACGAGTCCTACTCAGAACAAGAACAAGATGGGGCCAAGGGCTCTGATGCCGATCGGGGCGGTGATGATAACAAGGATGTTCATCTTGACGAGTATGTAGTGTTGCTACCTAGCGATACTGGTGATATCCTCATGTCTCAGTATAGTGATGGCAAACTCATCCATCGGCTTGTTCCCCTGGGTCGGGAGGCCCGGATAAATAGACAGGGGTGCATCACTTCCCGCGACGGGGAGTTCTACTCTGGGACTTGTGAGGGGTCAATTATGCGCTGGCGCGAATCCGGCCCTGAGACAGAAAGTTAATTGGAAATAAATAGGTAGGGATAATACCGTCTAATTTCAAATAAATAGGGTACCTTGATCGAAGGAAATCAACTTGTCGCCTGGCGCGATCGGCAAAATCCGCTTGTAATTGACATCAAAGACCCGGAGATCCGGCAACGGGCGTCGGTTCTGCACTGAGCCATCGCCGAGCGGTACCAGCTGGTAGGTGAGTTTTCGCGTGGAGAACGGCAACATCTTTACATGTGCCACGCGTGGTCCTTGATAGGCAAAATAAGTGCTGGAACTCATCTGTACCGAGAAGTTCAGCAACTTGGCAGTGGCATTCTCGACATGGTACGTTACCTGAGTGATTTCTGAACTGCCCCCAGCTTTATCACACACCACCAGGACCCGTGGTTCCTGTGTCGGTAAATTCAGACGAACTGAGGGCAGGACCAACGTATTGATTATTTCCGGACTCGACTTACGCGACCATTTCAGCTGGATATTGGCAGCAGCTTCGAAGTTACGCAATGGCTGGGCGACCGTTGCCTCCTTGGACTCCGCCAGGAATGAGTGACTGAGACGCTTTACTGAATTGTACGGCATCTCCAAATCCACAGGGGCCCCACTCTCGTCATCTTTACATAGCTCAAACTTGGCCGTCGGGCTTTTTAAGTCCAGCTCCGTGGATCGTAGAATCAACGATTCCGATTTGAAGGTCGTCAAAGATGTCAAGGTCAGCCGCCACTTCCGTGGTATAACCGGGATATCTTGGACGGGTGCAAAGACTGCCGGCCAATCATGTTCATAGTGTTCGGGAACGACATCGAAGGTTACCCTGAAAGGCCGTGCGACATCGATCTCTTTCGTATACTCAAAAGATACAGGTAGCGTGTCCTGAGATGTGTTAAAATTCACCAGAACCTTCAATTCAAACAAAGCGTTAGGAGCAGTGAAAGTGCCCTCAATGTGAGCAGGCGATGAAGAGTCCACTGTAGCAGGGATGAGCTCCAGTTTTTTTTCATAGACAGGCGTTGGCCTTTCGTCGGCGATGGTCACCAGGGAAACACATACTGATGCAGCAACTTTCTCCTCTTCATCACTCGTGAGGTCAAAAACAAACTTGAACTGCTCAGATAGTGCTGCCACGGGGGAAGTGAGATCTGAAAGTTTCAATTTAGCGGGCCGTGTTGTGATTTGGGCGCTCCGAGGATCCAAGTCGAGGGGTAAATGCCGGACTTTTAATTCCTGTTGGGTTTCATTGGCATACGAGATCCACTGATTGGTTGTTCTTTTCACATCCAGGCGCTGAGTAAAATCACCAATGAAAATGGTGACATGATCAATGGTGGCCTTGCCAGTTTTCACAGGGGTGATTCCAAATTGGAATATTTTTGGGTGCGAGTCAATGTACAATCTGGCTGCTGTAGACTGCTCCATGCTAGCCATGACGATTTTCTGATTCTCACGGGCCTCATCATGGACGACTTCAATAAAACCTAGAGAGGTTCCAATGACAATTTTATCTAGCTTAAAACGACGAGCCAGTTTTGGCGTCATGGTTACCTGGGCTTGAATTTCGCGGCCAATATGGGTCTCGCGAGAGCGCCAATTACCAGTTACAATGAACAAATTATCATTGACAGTGGGCGAATGTAGCGATTTCGCCGGCTTCGGGGTCTCGTCATCCTCAGTGGAGATCTTGGCATCGCTAGTGGTAGCTTCTGCTGGGAATTCGGTAGTTTCGCCCAATGTGAACATCGAGATCTTATCATTTAGTTTAGCCCCCAGATAAAGTTGGGACTGCGGCCACGTATTGGGAGCCAGTAGTCTGCTGGCAGATTTATAGGCCTCAGCTGCCGCGCTCTGATCATTGTCATCCCCCTTTTCTGCCCAGAAACTTAGCCAGTCACCATACTGCTTTAACGCAAAGGCTTTGGACCTACGGTACTCGGTTAAGTCGGAGATGGCGTTAAGGAAACAGTGCTGTGGAGTGAATTCTGGGGAATGCTGGCAGCCATCGTAAGGATCCTGGGCATTCTCAGAGCCCTCCGTGGATTTGACATACTCTGACCGGGCGAAAAGGGATGCCGCATCGAGCCACACCAGACCCGTGGGCGTCCCGCCGGGCTGCTGTAGTATCACATTGGACGCAGCCTCGGGCAGACGGGCGAAGGTCGCGCTAAGATGAGCAAAAACGGCGTACTGAATCGCTTGCCAGTTTAGTGCCACCGAGGAGTCTGGGTCAAGGTTGTTTTTAACCAGCAGCTGCCTGATAGTATCGATATGGAGAACGAGTTTGCTGTGGGCCATCTTCAGCGGTAGCGAATGTTGGAATATTTTCAGCGCAATAAGATCCAGACATTGACGAGCGTTCATATATGCGGGGCTTGCGACGGTGATAGCCTTATTCTCGAACAATAAGGACAGCGAGTCGTATACGGACTCGTACAGCCGCATGGCCCCAGCAACATCGCCGCGGAACTCCGAGAAGAACGCCAATTTCAGCGTGTAACGGGCATCCCACACCATGAGATCAAGCGGAGGCGCCACTTGTTTCCGCTTCTCGCGCACTGAGTGCAGCTTCTGCGCGAAAAAGCCGTCCACCAAGGTCGTGACTGCCTTAAACAGCAGCTCCGTGAACTCGATCACGTCCTCGTCACTCAGATCGTCAGCCAAGGCCAGCAGCTGGTTTGGGCGGCTGAGATCAGTTTCGCGGCGAAGAAGGGGCAAAACGCGGGCCAGGTCATCAGGCGGGCCGGTGACCACCGCCATCAATTGCGTGCCACCACTCTTTTTGAGCTCGTCCACCAGCCCATTGAGAGCCGCAATCAGATCATCCTCGGCCTCAGAACCGACCGGAGTGGTGTCACAGAATGCAATGATCGCAGCGGGCTGAACACACATGTATTTGTCAATCCATTGGGGGGTGAAGATCGGGGCGGTGCTGCCACCATGCCTGGGACTCAGAACCGACGGCTTGACCGACTTTAGGGGTACATCAGCATGATTACTGAATTGAAATCGCACTCGGTCCCATTTCAGCAGTCGCGGGTCCCATTGGGGGGGATCCACGGACAATTCAGCCAGACGGGAGGCCACCTGGGCCACCGGGCGACTGGGAGTAACATCGGCCTCACACACGGTGATGCGTTCGATTTGGTGGGCCCCATACAAAGGGTTACTCTCTTTGTGGCTGCGCGACGCCGGCGGGTCGGGAATGCCGGCCACCGTCACCAGTGGGGTCACCAGGTAGTTGTATTCCATGATGGGGGAACCCTTCCCCGGTCTCACCTGTATTTCTTCCCTGCGCTCCCACGGGAGCATATCCAGCTGTAAACTAAGCGAATGTAGATAGATTATATCTTTTGAAGCAATGATTGCTACCGACAGACGTATGGCGAGTCGGGCGTAATTGCTAAACAGTAACGGTTATTTATAGTCGCCATATAAATCAACACCGAGTTCCACTAAGGAAACCTCTCAGGTCAAGGGCAAAGTTTCTGTTGCGAGAGATCTGGAAAACGGGACACCCACGTATGGGTTCATTGAGCGATATTTACTTGCCCTCAAAGGAAGGCTTGCGCTTCTCGACAAACGCAGACATGCCTTCTTTCTGGTCCTGAGTCCCGAACAGTAGGTGGAACAGGCGGCGCTCGTAGTCGATGCCATTGGTGAGGCTGGATTCGAAAGCCTGGTTCACGGCCTCCTTGGCGGCCTTGGCAGCCAGAGGTGGCATACTGGCGATCTTGCTGGCGGTTTTGACGGCCTCGCTCACCACCTCCTCGTCAGGGAACACCTCGGCGACCAACCCCCACTGCTCGGCCTGCGCGGCAGTGAAGGTCTTCCCGGTGAGAATGAGTTCCATGGCCTTGGCCTTGCCGACGGCCCGCGTCAGGCGCTGGGTACCGCCGGCCCCAGGCAGAATGCCCAGCTGGATCTCGGGCTGGCCGAACTTGGCCGACTCGCCAGCGTACAGCACGTCTGCAGCCATGGCCAGCTCACAACCGCCACCCAGGGCATAACCTTGCACAGCAGCGATAATCGGCTTCCTGATGCTGCGAATTTGCGACCAAGACGCGATAAAATTGCGGTCATACATGGAAGCGGCGGTCTGGTCGCGCATCTCCTTGATGTCGGCACCGGCCGCGAAGGCCTTGGCGCCGCCAGCCAGCACAATGGCGCCAATGCTCTCGTCCTTGTCCGCATCGGCCAAGGCGCGGTTGAGTTCGGCAATCAAGGCGTTGTTCAGCGCATTCAGTGCTTTAGGGCGGTTCAGAGTGAGCTGGCGCACGCCCACAGCAGGCTTCGAAACCAGAACAAACTCGTTGGACATGCCGACGCTATACATACGCACCAGGCGCGGCTTCAGGAACGACTTACTGAATTGACCAAGCATGCCAGGAGAATTGGTTAGTGGGTCCGCGCCCACCGAGACTCCCCGTGAACCCCACACTAGCCGGCATCGCCCTTACCCAGAATCCTTTTTCGCCAATACCAGATCGTAGAAACCTAGTGACGTCCGGCGACGACGACTAGTCGGGCCACTACATTTTGTGATAAATATACATACCTTCAGGCAAATATAGCGACCCCCCGGATTGTGTAGAATCGCAATTTTCGTTCTCCTGTTTTCCGAACGAAATCGGACTAACTCGTTGGGGATAAGTACTTGGGTGATAGAGAAAGACAAGGTAGTCCTTAACTTCGTTAGTAGCCACCATCTACTTACTATGCGACTAGTTATGTATATACATCTAAGGCTCGGATTTGACGCAGAATACACTGTCACTAAGCTTCGGATGGTTGATTGCACGCTGGTAGGCCTCTGGTGACCGGTCCAAAATGGCATCGAAGTCGGCCTCGGTGATCTGAGCAGTGGTACCGCTGTCGAATTTGAGGCGGTGTCGTTGAAGCTGCTCACCCAGCCCTTCAATTTTCTGCTCATTAGTCTGTTTGTTCAGTGCTGAGGCCGTGGGGCCCTTGAATTGGCCGCTCTCAATCACCAGATGGTTGAGTTCTAATTTCGTAGCAGCGCGTTCTAGCAGGTCCTGCTCCACCGTATCACCCATGCACAAGCGGAGAACAAGTACCGGTCTCGTTTGACCGATACGGTGAACACGGTCCATCGCTTGCAGATCTTGCTGAGGGTTCCAGTCTGAGTCGAAAATAATCACAGTATCCGCGGCCACTAAGTTGACTCCCTGGCCACCTGACCGCGTCGTCACCATGAAAATGTCAATATCGGACTTTGGGTCAGCAAATTCGTCGATTATTGTTTGACGATCGATTTGGGGGGTGCTTCCGTCCAGTCGCCGATAACTGTAACGTTTCTCGGTTGCCCAGTCTTCCAATAGGTCGAGCATTCGGGTGAACTGCGTAAATATCAGCACTTTGTGGTTTTCTGCGCTCAACCGCTTCATCAGCTGATGCAGTAGCTGCAGCTTGCCACTGGTGGCCTCAATCTGCGGATTACTGGGATACCAAAAAAGGTAGGGGGAGTTACAGCAGAGCCGCAGCTGCATAACTAGATTTGTGAAACTCTTCGTCTTCAGCTCCTTTTTGGCTTGTTTAATGAGTGCTTCCGTCATATCGATCGCATCGCCTTTCACCTGTTCCTCTCCTTGCACATTTGTTCTTCTTCGTCTTCCGCCAGCTGTGCCTTTTGTTGAACTTCTTCGAGCCAGGCGTTCTTTCTCGCCGGCACTTTTGTCGGCCAAAATTTGCTCAACAACGAATTCCCGAGCCGTTCCATCCAAAAACCGCTGGTATAAAGTTTGTTGCAGCTCGGTCATACCGGAAAAAATCACATACTCGCGCTTGGACGGTAAATTTAGTCCCACGTCCTTCTTTAGCCGGCGTAGCAGGAAGGGCCGCAAAATATCGTGTAAAGACGTCACCAGTCCGTCTTCGTCGGTAGAGCTTATAGACACTTCCCCCGATTCGAACCAAGAGTGAAAGATACTGAGGTCCGTGAACACGTCCGGCAGTAGAAAGTTGAGCAGCGCCCAAAGCTCGGTCAGACTGTTCTGAAGTGGGGTGCCTGTGAGTAGCATTCGGTTAGCACTGGTGAAACTTTTCAGCACTTTCATGAGCTTGCTGTCGACGTTTTTCAGACGGTGACCTTCATCCACAATGATATATTTCCAGGCAATTTTCTGCAAATAGCGCTGGTCTACCATGACTATTTCGTAGCTTGACACGACAATGCTGCCCCAGGTCCGCTTTTGGGCATTTTGACGACGCAGCTGCGTCCGCTGTTGAGGTGAGCCATAGTATTTGGTAAAGGTGATTGACGGCGCAAATCTCTGCAACTCGGTGACCCAGTTGCCCAAGGTGGACAGTGGGGCCAGCACCAAAAAAGGCCCTTCTACCCCATTCTCCAACAAGAACGCGAGGAACGCGATAACCTCTAGAGTCTTGCCCAGGCCCATTTCGTCTGCCAGAATCCCATTGAGTCCATTTTGGTACAGCATGGTAAGCCATTTTAGGGCTGCGATCTGGTAATCATGGAGCTCAACTGTTAACGCCTTCGGCTGCTCCGAAGTTTTGGGCGGCGGTGGCTTAAAAAAGCTGGTGATCTGCGGCTGCTTGGACGATTTGGCCGTGCCTCGTCTCTGGCGTTTGGAGGGCCGCTTGTCAACCGGCTCGAGCGCGGACGCCTCGGACGCTTCGGATTTTTTGGCCGATTTCTCAGGCGATATGGGGGAGGAGGTGGTCGGGGATGGTGCTATGCTTGAGGCTAGGAACTGAGCATAGAGTTTCGACTGCTCAACAAGAAATTTAATTCTCTGGAGCCGGTCCTCGTCCGCCATGGCTTGCACACGGCTGCACAACGCGTTTTCGCTAAATTGACAAAATTACGCCCTAGCCCCTGATCCACAAAATACCCTACTCCATATTTACTCTCATATAATAATTCGGTTGATGATATATATAGGGCTCGCTAGGAGTAAATTATTCCTGGATATATATCATCCCTAGTATATATATAAATACACGTTTGAAGACACATGCCAATTCACCGGAGAATGCGGGGCGGAGAACCAGCTTTCATCATGTTTTGTTCTAAATCATTAATCGAACTCATTAATCGAAGTAGCGTCACAGTTTCCTCATTATCAAAGATGGTTCTCAATAATCGAAGTGAAGCCATGATATGGTACAGCTTTTATGTACATGGATTGGTCAACTCGTGGATAAGCCGTTCCACATCCCCGAGGTTCCGGGTAGGCCGTGGATTCAGCGGCGCATCTTACTCAAAAAGTCTAAGCGTTCACGCACGATAGGCCTCTCCGCAACGATGCGGCTCTGGGTGCGAGACGCCTCGGCAAAAGTATAGGCCTGGATTTGCTCGCTGGGAGTGCGGGCCAGTCGGGCGTTCTGCTCGAACAATTCAATGGCTTCCGCAGTGTGGCCCAGCTGCAGCTCGAACTGAGCTAGCGAGCCAACGGCCACGTCGGACTGAGGGTCGATGGCCACGGCTTGGCGACAAACCTCCATTGCCTTTTCGACATCTGCCGGACCAGTGGAGTTCTGCATGATAGCCATCGACTTGTTCACGATAGGCAAAACGTTGATGACTGAGCCACTACGCTGCTTTTCGAGCTCAATGGACTTATCAAACATTTCCAAGGCCTCCTCGCCCTCCTTGAGGTCGAGGAGAATCTCACCGTAGAAATTATACACCTGCGAGTCGTTTGGCTTCTCCTTGATCAGGTCGCGGAAACGCTGCTTGGCGTCCTCGATTCGGTCCATCCGGTACTCACTGACTGCCAACTGGACGTGAGCCAAAGTGAAAGAGGGATCAATCTCGATGCTGCGCTTGTAGTTAGCCATGGCCTGTTCCCACTGGCCCTGTAGGAATTCGACCTGGGCAAGCTGGTAGTAAAGGTCAGCCGAGTTAGGGTCGAGCTGGCGGGCATTGGCGAAGTCCTGCTCGCTCTCTCGCAACTGGGCCGCCTCAATCAGAACCGCCGACCGCTTGAGGTAGGCCTGGGCAGTCGGGTGCAGCTCGATGCTGCGGTTGATGGCCTCCAAAGCATTCTCGGTGTCATTGCATAACGACTGGAAAGTTGCCAAAAATTCCCAAGCAAGCGCCTCCGCCACCTTGTCGCTGAATTTCTTGGTGGTGCTGCCCAGTGTTGTCACAGCCTGGATTAGGTCGAAAGCCTGCTTGTAGCTTTCCTGGTTCTCCTTGTCCATAGCGTCGAATGCGAGCTTGAGCTCGTACTCAGCCGAGCCCTCGCTGGCCTCGGTGATACTCTGCGGCAGCTCGCGGTGGTGGAAGCTCTGGATGTATGATCGGATGAAGTTCGCACTGGGGAACTCCCTGCTGGGGCTCGAACCCTCAGCAGCCACCCGGATTTCGGCTTCCGCGCGTAGTGCGCGGTCAACGGATTGACCCAGACTGTCATCCTGGAAGTTCTGCAGAATCAACGCTGAAGTGTAATCCATCACAGCCTCACGGTAGTTGCGCAAGTTCTCGTAAGCCACCGCACGGCGACCGTAGCACTTCACATAGTCAGGGCGGAGTCGCAACCCCTCAGTGGTGTCCTTGACCACCTCCTCGTACTTCTTCCAGGAGCCCCACACGGCGGCCCTGTTCGAGTAGAACACAGCCTCCTGGTCGTAGGCCCTGATGGCCGCGGAGTACAGATCCAAGGCGCGGTCAAACTGCTTGTTGGTGAAGGCATGGTTTCCGGCGACCTTGAACTCCTCTCCGATCTCCTTCCGGTCACTCTCCTTCAAAGCAGCTACCGCCGCCCAGTCTTCGATTACGGGGTACAAAGGGGCATCGGGGCCATCCTGAGTGGTGGGGAAGCCGTGAGATAGTGGGGTCGCCTTTTTACTGGCCTTTCGCTTATTCTTCTTCTTTTTGGCAGTGCCCGACTTTTTGCTGCCCGTTGCCCCATCACCTGCGGCGGTGGTTTCGCTGTCGGGTACCGTGCTGCCCGACAGCAGCCAGTAGCCAGCAAAACCTACCGCGCCCAGAGCGACCACCGAGGCCACGATGGCGCGCTTGTTCTCGAGATATTTCTCCATGATCCTCTCTAAGTGGCCAGGATTTGTGGTTGTGATATGAAAAATCAGAGGGGATAAGGGTCCTCCTAGGGCCACGCCCCGATCACAGATAGCTTATATAATTGACAGGGCCTCTTGATGTCTCAGGTGACCCGCCTAGTTTCATAGGTTGCCATTGTGGAGCGGGCCTGAGTATTTATGAGACTACTCGCCAAAATAAATGTATCCATATGTAAGTAAATTAATTTGAAAAATAGAGTTCTTGCCACGGCTGGGTTAGTAGTGCCGGCAAGCAACGTTGCCACTGTTCAACTTACCCTATTCGTTTGACGCTTATGTTAACTGAATGTCTAGGATCCTGATGTATGATGACCATTGGGGAGAGGTTCTTAGCTCATGGTAAAGGGGCTGTCTGCCAGTCACTATGTAGAGTGGCACAGTGTCATGGATGAGGAACACTTTGTAAGTGCTTCGTTAGCATAGAAGGGTGCTGTGGCTTGTGCACACACACACCATGTCGTTTAGAGAGTCGCACGATCGTTGCCGTGCCTACATTATGCCTACTCTAGTAATGGTAGTTCTCCGGTGTACTTTGATTCATGTAAGTATATCATAAACACGTACGCAGTCATATGTAAATAGTCACCGATCTATCATCTCGTAAATGCTACTACTAAAGCTGTGTGTTAGACAGGAGCCACCACTATGGTGTCGCAGACGGGTATAACCAACCGGGTCCAACAGAATCACCATAGCCCACGTAAGGGATTACTTGCCCAACACAGTGAGGGGACCCCATCTGCATCCCACTTTTCAAACCATTCATACACCTACAGCCAGTTATTGGTCAATTATCACAAACAAGAGGACCAAACGATTCCCCACTGACGATGTCGTAGTGTACAGTCGGCGTGCCACCGAAAGCGCGCCTCGGTAACGGCTGTGGAAAGGTACCTCGGCTGACACGTGAGTGGCTCTCGGTGCCGACCACTGAGTCCCGCCCATTCCAGTGCATGATGCATACCCCACCTTATCTCTCCCAGCATTAGCAGGTCCATCTATGATATGGACAAAGTGTGAGCGGGTCTTTCCACAACGCTCAATGTGGAATTCAAACAGCAAACTGATGCATCCCCACTATCAAAATAGCCATCAGAATTTTTTTTTGAAATCATTACCGAAGTTCCGACGCCATATGCCTGGTTGTTGTAAAAACATTTATTCCGGTGCACCACTACCCTACCCCACACTCTTGGGGCATCATATTACCTAGGCATACCTCTGCCTGTTCCCAATGCGAGTAAAGATATAAATACCCCTCTCCCGTAGTCATTCAAGTTCACCCGGAAATCTCCCGAGTGCAAATACGAAACCTGAAAGCACGATCAATCTTATGAGTATTAGAAGACTGCTGCCTAAGAACATGCCTGTGTTGATGCCCGTGAGATTGCAGTCCACCTCTGCTCACGCGCCCGTATCCACATTCCAGTTCCAGGACCAGTTGCCTCATCTACCTGTGCCATCGCTAGAGAAAACCGCCGCCAAATATCTGAGAACAGTACGACCGCTGGTGCATGATGCGCAGTATCGCAAAACCGAAGAGGCGGTGAAAGAATTCATCAAACCCGGCGGGGTTGGAGAGATTTTGCAGCAGCGGTTGCAAGAGCGAGCGACGCAGCACAAGAATTGGATTTATGAATGGTGGAATGATGCCGCCTACATGTCTTACCGTGACCCCGTGGTGCCCTATGTCAGCTACTTTTATAGCTACAAGGACCAGCTGGTCGATTTCCCCCACCCCGCCAAACGGGCGGCTGCCATCGTTACGGCTGCACTCGAATTCAAGACCCTGCTTGACACTGAGAAGTTGCAACCGGATTACATGCGAAAGCAGCCGATTGACATGGAGCTCTTCAAGTTTCTGTTCAACACCTGCCGTATCCCCGAAGCGGGCAGTGACAGCACAGCCAGCTACCCTGCCAAGGGTAATGAGCACATTATTGTGCTGCGCCGTAACCGGTTCTACAAGTTGCCTTACCTGAATCCTTCCACCGGTAAGCAGCTGACCACCGAGGAGATCGAGCTGAAACTACGTACTATTTATGCCGATGCCGAGCTTAAGGGCACCGGTATAAATGTAGGGGGCCTTACTAGCGAAAACCGTGATAAGTGGACTGAGGCGCGGAAGCGGCTGCTAGATGCATCTCCAGTAAATGCCGAGTCTTTGGAGGCGATCCAGAGCGCTGCTTTTGTGGTATGCCTGGATTGGGCCTCTCCTTCCACCGATCTGGAGCGGACTCACCATTACTGGCATGGCCACAATCGCAACCGGTTCTTCGACAAGCCTGCTCAGTTCGTCATCAATGACAACGGTACCGCTGGCTTCGTGGGCGAGCACTCGATGATGGACGGAACGCAAACGCTTCGCCTGAACGAGTACGTCCTCAATGGGTTGTTTAACAAGAGCATCAAGCTCACCCAAGGGGTGACTGTGGAGACTGAGAAAGTGGAAGAACTCCCGTTCGAAGTAAATGAGTCAGTTGTTCAGGACATTGCTGAAGCTGAGCGCGATTTCAAGACAGAAATTGACAAACACGAAGTCGCTGTTTGGCGTTTCAATAAATATGGCAAAAACCTGATCAAGCAGTTCAAGGTAAGTCCGGATGCATACGTTCAGATGCTGTTGCAGCTCGCTTATTACCGTATGCATGGCCGGGTCCGGGCAGTTTATGAGTCTGCCACCACTCGTAAATACATTCAAGGTCGAACTGAGACCACCCGCTCGGTATCGGTGGAGAGTGCAGAGCTTTGCAAGAAATTCTGGGATCCCAACGTAGATGATGCTACCAAGATTGCTGCTTTCCGATCTGCGATCAAATCCCAGGTTGCCTACGTGGCAGACGCGACCGAAGGCTATGGTGTTGATCGCCATTTATTTGGTCTGAAGAAATCGTTGCGTCCTGGTGAGGAATTGCCGTCTATCTACAAGGATCCTGCGTTCAGCTACACCTCCTCCTGGTACATTTCTAGCTCTCAATTATCTTCTGAGTTTCTCAACGGCTATGGCTGGTCTCAAGTGATCCCCGAGGGCTTTGGTTGTGCCTACATGATCAATCAAAATGATTTGCACGTAAATATATGCTCGCAACACATGGGCAGCAACCGAATTATGGAATACCTGGACGAAGCTGCTACCAAGCTCGCACAGCTTCTCAGCACTGAGGCACCCAATGCAAAGCTCTAGACTCATCGCAGTCTGCAAAGCCCCACAGTTTTCGACAAGTTGAAGTTAGCTACTCTGTTCATAAAGCACACTAGAAGTACAAGCGAGTATAAGAATGTGTGGTATATACAAATCTCAAATATAGTAACATGGTATCTGATTGTATAAGAGAGACATTTCTGGCGCCGGCATATATGGTATGCTGTTAAGTAGTTAGCGACTTACCCTCAATCGAGCATTCACTTTTCGTGCTGTGATATGACTAAGCGAGATGGTTTTGATAGCGCGAACAGTTAAGGTATATGTGTCACTAGGGGCTTTCGATACCTTTGTAATAAGGGTGATGGCTCCGGATCCTCAATAAAGCCGATGACAGCAATTGATGGCGACAGTTCAGGAGGCGCTTTTCTCCATGCGAATGGCGTTTTTACAGCCTGGTTGCTATGTGTGGCTTACTCGTAGCCCCTTCTGCGGACTCGGCTAAAATTGCTTATTTCAGACTGCGGTATAATCTCAAAATGGCCATCATGCATATGGGTTAGTATACATCTTTTAATCAGTATGCAGCAGAAGTCGCCAATTCATATACTGCGGAACTTACATCAGACGCGCGTGACTCTTATCACTCCAACGACTCCTTAAAATTATGTACAACCATCATTACTTCCTTCTATTGGCTTTCCAAGCCTTCAGACAATCCCGATAGGCCTCAAAGTAGGGCTTGCACTTACTCCTATCATAGTCATTGCGATCAAGGCAGGCCATGCTCATTTTCGATGCCTCCTTGCAGGGATCGAAGAACTGAGACTCTTCCCGGGCTAGAAATTCTCTATGATTTTGCTGAGACAGTGGCTCATCAGGGTACAGCTTATATTGCCCGTCTTTGGTAAAGTCGACCTTTTTAGGGTCCTTTTCGATAGTCATATTACTAGTAGTATTCGTGTGTATTCAGCTCGCGTAGAATTGTAAGGTTTGGGGAGAAATTGGGACTTTGGCCGGTTGCAGCTAATGAGCCCGGCTAATCAGGTGATATTGAATCTTCTCAGGTCTTGTATGCTGCATGCACAGATCCCCCGGTTCACCGGTCGCTCTGTTGTTTATAGGGAAGGTGCAAGCATCCAGCGCATCACGTGATATCTGTGCTCACTTGCCGCGTGTGTGGCTGGGGTTATGCAATGTCTATGTTTCGAATTAGCGCCTCATGAGCACAAAAAAATGGTAGGAGCGCTACACCATCTTATAAAGGCGGACGATTCTCGAGTCATCGAAACATCGGTTATACAGATAAAGGTTCTTTCGGGTACATACGTGGTGAAATAAGCTTGCCTTTCAGCCGAAGTCACTCTGGTGTTTATCGTTAACTCTACCTGCCGTTAAACATATCTAGGCTGTTAGAGACATAAACAACTTTCGTATTTCGTGGCCCCGTTGCATACCGTTATCTACTCAGCCCCTCTTTTAACTGTTACCTTGAAGTCTCACATTAAGATTTTGCTGGCAGAATGCATTTTCTCACTACCTTCCTCACTCTCTCTATAACCCATGCCATGCTCATGGACATGGATCCTGGTGATCCATTCACCCAGGCTTGCTTTTCGACGGTCGGAAACTTATATGAATTCGGATCCGTATGTGAATCTGACAATTGGGGTGTTACGAGTAGGAATGGTCGATGCCCGTGCCCGGATGATCGCTTTGCGGAGACTGTGGTCAGCTGTATAAACCAGCTTGTTGGTAACGTTACTTCCGAAAAACAATCACATACTCGGAATGTTTCGTTGATGGCGTTTAAGCGTAAATGCCCTCAGCACTCCTTGGAGTCGCTTTTTGAATACTCAGATAAGTCGTCGCAATTGGAAGGCTACGATGGCAACCGAACAGCTATTAAGCCTGGTTCTTGGCCTGTCACACGCGCTTTCGCTCCTTCTACTGAGGAAATATCTGATGCAATCAAAGTATATTGGAAACAGAGGAATCAGGAGGATAATAACAAACGGTACGGTGCTGGTCTGGTGGCATTTTGGGCCGGTGTGGTGCTCTTAAGGGGTATTGTACATTTCTCAGCGCACCTGTTCCCCATGACATTTCACCGTATGCATCAAATGACTATGTTTCGTAAGTGGCGCCAGACAATAGGTTTATACTATCTAGGGCCGGCTTCTCTGACATCGTTTGAACTTATGGTGTTGCTCGCTTTTTTTGTCCTAGTTATCGTTTTTTCCTTTATCGACCTAGGGGTATGGTATCCGGATAACACTACTTTATACCGGAATTCCGCAACCTATGGTCGTGCCATCGGAATGCGAACTGGTGTGTTGTCGCTCTATATCCTGCCCTTACTGATTTTGTTCGCTGGGCGTAACAACTTTCTACTCTGGTTGACAGGCTGGTCCCAGGACACATATCTGATATTTCATCGCTGGATTGCTCGGTCAGTGGTTGGCTTGCTTCTAGCCCATGCTATTGGATATAGCATCAATCGTGCTATGCGTGCTCCTGGTAGCTATGCTGAAGTTTGGAAAGAGAAGTACTGGAACGTCGGCATAGTTGGCTTAACATTTGCTGCGTTCACTGCTGTTCAAGGCATCCGCTACATCCGCCGACGTGCTTACGAGTTGTTTATCATCTTGCACATCATAGCCGTGATTATATTCCTGGCCGCCGGCTATCACCACTTGAAGATTTTGGAAGAGTACATCGGTCTCTACTTTTTCTATGCTTGCTTCGCTGTATGGGGATTCGATCGCGCCGCGCGACTAGCTCGGGTCATTTATAGTGGTTTCGTCACATACGAATACGAAAAAGGGTTGACGAGGTCATTCGGCAAGAAGGCCCTGATACAACTTGAGAAAGACACCCTGGTGATTACATTTGACCGCCCGCGAGGTTGGAAAATGCTGGAAAAACCTGGTCAGTTTGTGTATGTTCACTTTCTTAAATGGAGTTTGTTCTGGCAATCACATCCTTTCACACTGACTTCCAGCACCCAGGATCCCAATCAATTGAAACTCTTCGCCCGTGTCCACAGAGGCATTACTAAAACGTTGGCTGACATGACATTGAACAACGGGACTGTTGCAAAGACGTCAAAGACCGGCGAGGTCATCTGCTACGAAATCGAGATCAAGGTACTGCTGGACGGTCCCTATGGTCACTCACACGATCTGTTTGAGTATGATGAGCTCCTATTTGTTGCGGGCGGTACAGGTATCACTGCACCTTTCTCTTACATTCAAAACAATATCCTCCGCTTCCCCAATGGCTACCAGAAAGTCAAGTTGTTTTGGGCGGTTAGTAACCCTGGCTTGGAGAGCTGGTTCGAAGAGGAGCTTCGATATTTGGAAGAATTCAAGCATATTGAAGTTCACATTTTCATTTCGCGCAACTGCGACAACCCCAGAAAGCTGAGAATTAGCGAGTCTTTAGGAAATGCCATTTATCAAGCTCAGGGGGCAACCTGTGTCCTCAGCTGTGGCCCCCCTTCTATGAATGCTGAAGTGAAGGGTACTGTTGCAAACTTTGTGCCCAAATTCCCTTACTATCTCCAGTACTATGAGGAATCGTTCTCGTTTTAAGCTTACTTATGGATCTCTAAATATATCGTCGATTGCAATACTGTATCATTCCAAAAAAAAACGCTAGCTGAAGCAATTTTTATAGATTGAACCCGAAAAAGTCATTTTTAGTATCCGTTACTTCTTGTTTCATCTCTTTAAAGCTCGTGGTCGACATTTATTTAGCCTTGTGTCGGTGCAGCAGCGATCATGCAAACGTCAGTGGTGCTGAAAATATAACCCCCGCCCAGGGGACGGTAGATTTTTACAATTGAAGATTCAACTGCGAATGGAGTGCTCCAGATGTGGAGCGCCTGCCGAAACAAAAACCCGGGGTGAGCGCTTTTGCCCTAATTGTTATCACACGTTCATATCAAAAAAATTTCGTGCTGAAATGAGCGTGTTCAGAGTCAATGGCCGTGGACTTCCAGAAACTGACCTACCGCTGTTGCTAGTATTCGTGTCAATGGGAACCAGTTCTTTGGCACTTGTCGATCTTTTATTAGACATGCAACAGGCTCAACGCCAGAAGAACAATGGCATGATGGGATTCCGCTTCTCTTGTTTCCATATCTCTTCGCCAGATACTTCAGATGAACTGGATTGGCCCTGGAAAGAGGTGTCTCTAGCTCGAATTAAACAACCTATACTAGCAAATATGCCCCAGAAGGGAAGCAATAAACAAGACATTATGGCTGTGCTTCGACGAGACCTTGTCCGTAGTTTGGCTAAGAAGGAGAATGGCGTAGCCGTACTAGGCTACTCTATGACCAAACTTAGTGAGCTGACTCTCTCAGAGACTGTTAAGGGCCGTGGCGCGGCAATTCCTCGACTTGTCTCCCCTGATGTGTTGGAGGATCGTGCCATTTACCCGCTAAAAGATATAACCCTTCCAGAGCTGATGGAATATGTCCGTCTCCGGGACCTATCACGCTACGCGTTGCCAGAGCCCGCTGTTCCCGGCATCATTAGGAACCAGAGTATCGATGAAATTACTAGAAGTTATTTCTCCGATGTCCAAAAGGAATTCCCCTCGGTTGTTTCCACCGTGGCCAAAGTGGCTTCACGATTGTCTCAGCCCGCAGAGATCTGTGGCCTTTGCCAACAAGATGATACCACCGAGTTATGCTACGCTTGCAGGTCAAGCTTAGGGACGAAGCGGTTGGAATCCAAAGTTGACATATTAAAGGAATACGAGTTATAAAAGGTTCGAGCATATATGACGCTGAACTAGGAATGATCCAAATAAAGTTATTTTAACGTAGCATTGCCAAAATAAATAGCAGCAGCTCAATAGATACTGATGTGTTAATAAATATGGGCAACTCAAGGTTGGTGATTGACAGCATCAGCCACGCCCTCTTTGATAGCAGGATCTACCTCATCTCCCCGGGGCATGTGTAGAGATGGAAGCTGCGGACCAAGAGACGAGGACAAGAGCGAAGCTCCGCCGCCAAATTCCATAGAAAATGGCCCTGCAAATTGAGGACCTTGAGCCTGAAACGTCGCACTCACTGGTGTCGGGGGGTAGAGGTGTGCGGTTCCCGGAATTTGCATGGCAGGGCCACCCGCTTGCGGAAGGTGATCACTAATCAACGGCTGGTTAAACTGTCCTCTCATTTGGCCTATTTGTGGGAATACCAGTCCACTAGGAAGGTTAGATGCCGGGTTAGCTGTGAGCTGATGGGCAGCAAAGGCATTGAATGGCATGGATTTCGTCAGAGAAGACTGGGGATCAATTGCCCCTAGGGGTGCCAATTGAGACAGCTGAGCCAAGTGTCCTAGGTTCGCGTGCAACTGGTTCCATTGTGTCATGTTGACATGGGAACTCGCGGGAACCTGAGGTGCCAAGTGAGCTGGGGATGAGCTAACGCCGGCCGGTTTATCGCTATTCATCTTGTCGTTATTTATCTTTCTCGAAGGGTGTAATGGGGGCGCGCCAGTCTGCTGAAGATGCAGTGGGTCAGATTGCACAGATGTTTGTTCTCCTGAAGAAGTATTTGTTCTTGGATGTTCTCCGTTAACGGGCAGATTGGCCGCTGTCGACGGCACACTGCCAAAGCGAGCAACATGACTAGGCGCAGCGCCCCGAGCTAATACAATGCCATTACCGCTGCCATTGTTGGGGTTGCAATTGCGGCTATCCCGGTCTTGATAAGGTTGCAAAGGGTTGAATGTACGGAGCTGGTTTCCTGGGCTTACAACCTTCGAGTTTATCGGAGTTCCAGTACTCCGTACGGCAGTTTTTCTGACCCTTCCAGTACTTTGAGACTGCGCCGACTCACGGACACCAAAGGAGTTAGATTGAGGCAAAGGTTGCACCTCAGGCTCGGCGAGGGGTGGCTGCGGATCTGACTGTGACTTTTGCCACTGCTGCTGCGATTGCCTCTTCGGCGGCGGAGAAGATGTGACATTTGATTGACGAGGCTGCCGCTTTTGGTGCTGAGGTGAGTTAGCAGACTCATCTATGCCTCCAGGAAGACCATCCAGAGGAGGCAAGAAGGCACTGTCTCGTTCAACGCTTTGCTTTCGGATTTCTTCTTCGCGTCTCTGTAGTCGCCGATTGTGCTCTATTTGGGCAGCACGGATAATATCCTCGCGAGTGATTTCGTCAAACTGCTCGGCCCGTTTGAACCTATTGCCTTTGAGTGATTGGTCAGAATACAGCATCTTTTCGGGCATCCCGTGCTGAAGCTGAGAAGTCCCCAAGGCAGGTTCAGGATGATCAGGGTGGATTTGCCGCCAGTGTCGGCGCATATTGGAGCAACTGGTAAACTTTCGTTTGCAGACGCCACACACGTAAGGCTTAACCCCGGTGTGCGTGCGTGTGTGCAGTTCCATGTTTACTCGTTGGGAGAAGCGTTTATGGCAGAACCCACACTCAAAAGGTTTCGTAGAAGTGTGAGTGCGCATGTGGGTGGCCAGATTTCCACTACGGCTGAACATGCGATGACAATCCGGACAGCCGAATGGTTTTTCGCCGGTGTGGGTACGCAGATGCACCGTCAATAGCGAGGATTGGGTGAATTTACGGTTGCAAATATTGCAGATGTAGGGCTTCTCACCAGTGTGTCGACGTAAATGGGCCGAAAGATTACCTTTTAGGGCGAAACGCCAACCACAGACATTGCAGTCATAAAATTTTCGCGACCCGTTCGCCTCAGAGTTGAGATCTCCACCAGCAGAGTCGCCATTGCTATCCTTGGGTGCAACTATCGTTTCTCTTGGGGACTCACTGCCATCAATATTTCTGACGGGAGCCAAATTGCTAGACGCTGTTTCTGCAGCGGCAGCGGCTGCCGCACTGGGATCCCGTTGTTCAGGCGGAATTGAAAAAGCGGCCATCATCACAGCGAATTGCTCTAAATTAATCAATCGCTGTTTCAATGGGGACCCAAAATGGCACCTGGGGCCAAAAACAAGTTGATCCCGATATTTGGTAAGTAGAGGTGCGAAGTCCGTGCAACTTATGTCGGTCCCCCGACTTGGTATTGATCTTCCGTCGGAACTTCGGCTTGGTGCCTGGAATCCAGCCGTGTAGTGAATTAATCAGAGTTCTCCTTCCCCGGCGGTTAACTTGGGTCGGCCGACTCCCCTGGACCCTGGGCTAACTCTTGATCGGAGTAAAAGTCCGGCCGGGGTTCGAAGGTTTGGAGATGGGTTCATGTGACATCACTACCCAACTTGTCAAGCGAAACCTCAACCACAATATCCCGAACGCATACTCGATTTAGCTATAGTGGCTTATCATTGGTTATATCTGCGAGTCTTTACTTCCTTCTAGGCTTGGCGGCTAGAGCGCAAAAAGCGATTTTTTATTTCCCATCCCTGTGCTATCTCGAAGTATCGTGCCGAGCCTGATTCACACATGTGATGCCGGTGATTCCCAGATTTGTTCCCTCCCCTCCACCCCTCTCAGAAAAGGGATTAAAAGGTGCACAAGTCAGGCGTGACCCTGGGGATCTCCTCCACACTAGTAAATTCTACCTAGCAGATCATTCAAAGATAATCGTCGGCTACGGAACCTTTAAATGTCGCTATTTGAATGAAAAAATGGCTCTCATATCCGTATATATATATGTATATATGTACATAGTTTGTTGAGTGCAACTCAATAAGTACGTCCCGTTTGCAGATATATATAATTTACGGGAGCACAAGATTGCCCTTCTGGCTTTGATATATATTGGACAGATCATCATATATCCGTTTTATTTTAGCACTACGCTGCAATAGCTCACGATCACCAATCTCAGTGATTCTTTGTTTGAGCGCAGTGCTTCGGAAATATTTGTTGCTGTGATTGTACAGAGGTCTCGCCGGGTCAATTTCCCGACCCGGATCGGCAACACGATAAACCTCCTCGAGTATATCGATGTCATAAGGAATCTTAAACTTTTGTCGACTATCTTCGTACGTGAAAAAGTAGCAGAAATTGTCAAAACCACCCCAGACAATAGCGCTCAAGCATAAGGAACAGGGTTCATGAGTTGCATAAAAAATGCAGTCCTTCGCCAAAGGGCGCGACTCCAATGAATAGAAATCGTTGATTGCACTGACTTCACCGTGAAAAAGAGGATTGCTGGTCTCTCTATTGGTGGAAGCCACCACAAGCGAAAGATCGGATTTGCGTAGAATGGCCGCGCCAAAAAGTTTGCATCCAGACCTCACGCCCTCTAGTGTCTTTGGCACGATGCATAGCTCCGTGACATCAAAAATTGCCTCTATTTCCTTTTTATCTAAGAGCACTTGCCCAGTCTTTGATATGTTTCCCATTGTTCTGTATGAGATCAGTTTGCCAATCATCAATAATAACCCATAAATACGGATCTCTTTATCTGTGCCCTTACCCAAATTGACAAGCATCGATGTATCGCGCGCACTATGTATCCGAAGTATTAAGGGACCCATGGACATTTCAGCCTCGGCACGCCCTCGAAAAATAGCTGAGCTACGAAAATGCTCAAATAAATAAATATAAACATACCACGCATGAATCGTCGTGCAATCGTTTAGGCGAACGACACACGTTTCTTATTAGACTTCTTCATCTCCTTCTTAGGCACCTCCAGGCTGGGCTCGGCAGGAGACTTACGGGACTTTTTGCCTTTGAGTTCTTTTTTCTTAGAATCAATCTTCTCCTTTTCCTTCTGTTCCCGTTCCTCGATCTCCTTACGTCGAATCTCGCGGATAGCCTCCAACTGGCGCGCCTTCTCCAGCTTAGACGCCTGGGCTTCATTAGTGTGTTGCTGAACCTCGGCCAAAATCAGTTGCATCGATGTATCATCTACAAACTTCTTCCCCTTCTTCCCCTTAACTTTTACTCCGACTGGGTCCAAGGAGGTGTTAAGCTTGGGAATGCCCAATTCTTTTTCTGTGAAGACTCGTTCCTTCTTCTTGGTGGGCTTCAGTTTGTTACGCGAAATAGCCCGATCGCGGGCCTTGTTGTTTTTAGAAACGCCGGCGTACTCCGGTTTCGAGAAGCTTAGCAGGTTTGCAGCCTTCTTATCATTATAAACCTCAGGCGCAACTTCCCTTGGGCCACTCTGTGGCTTTTTAGAACGACCACTCCCCTTTCTCGGTTTCCCCATTTGAGCTCAACAATGTTATTTAGTGAGCGGTGATTCTGATGTGGGATCTACTGGTTAACAAAACAATAGCTGCAAGATCTTGGCAGGGGGTTTCGAATTTTTTTAACAGGATGAGGGTGTCCCCTAGACCTAGCTAGAGGTGCCCAGGGTGATACTAGGTGGTGGCATCATTTCAAAACCAGGGTGATGAAGTGGGATGAAGGGTCAAATATATCGTCACGTCATGTGCCAAGAATAATGGTCCTATACCTGATTCGCACATTATCCCTGATCCGAGCATCCAAGAATTTATCATAGCGCCACAATGGAGACCCCCACCACTGCACCCCCAAACACCACTGAGCAGGCTGAAAAAGTCAAGCCGTGCTGCGTTTGTAAGCCCCAGAAGGCCGCTCGTGACGAATGTCTGTTGTTCCACGGTCAAGAATCCAAGGAGTGCAAGCTCATAATTGAGCAGTACAAGGATTGCATGCGCAATTACGGCTTCACTGTTTAAAAGGATGGCTTGAGATCATCAGGCTAGCAACCAACGCAAACCATCTGTACATAGAATCACGCATACGATCAAAAATTCACGTAGTTTATTTCCAGAACATGGAATACTTTTCAAAATCAAAGCGCGTGACATGATTTTCAGGGAACAACCGTGTACTCTTTAAATCTCAAGCTCGAAGCCGCGCATATCGTGTCTTGGACAAGGTATCACCGATACCTCCGGAAGCCTCCGAGCAACCCTGTATAAGTCAGCGATTATGGTCCCGCCGCTCCCTCACTCTATCGTCTTCCCTTGATAGAAGTGAGCGAGGAACAAGCAACTGGCCGAACATGGCGAGTGTTTTCTTGCCACAATTGCATACCGGTTGGCATGTCGACCAAGCAATCTTGAGCGAAGAAGATCGACTAGTGGTGATCAGGTTCGGCAGCGACACTCAGATCGAGACTATGCAAGTGGACGAGGTTCTGTACAGCATTGCCGAACCTGTCAGACAATTTGCCGCGATTTACGTATGTGACACTACCGAGGTTCCCGATTTCAATGAGATGTATGAGCTATGGGACCCCGTGACGGTCATGTTTTTCTATCGGAACCAGCATATTATGTGCGATTTCGGTACCGGGGACAACAACAAGCTCAATTTTGTTGTTGAGGACCCGCAAAGCATGATTGATGTCATCGAAACCATCTACCGCGCGGCGATCAAGGGTAAGAGGTTTACAAACAGCCCCATCGACTTTTCAAGGGTCAAGAAACGATGAGCCCTCAAAATTCCGAGCCTGAATTGCTTGATAGCCCTTATCGTGCGCAACACACTAAAACGTATATATGGTGTCTCTGTATTTGATCAAACTAAAATTCATCAGACTACTCTTATAGTCATACATGACGGCGAGATGCATGGGAATATCTGGGCTCACACAGCCCTAGTCACCGGTCAGGACCACGATAATAATCGCAGTGTTTACGTCCCGACGGTTTCGCCCGATCGATGGTGTATATTGTTCCTGGAAGGGAGGTAAAAAGGGGGGCACGGGTGGGTACCTACCTACCAGA
This sequence comes from Starmerella floris, assembly GCA_030555655.1. Lineage (NCBI taxonomy): Eukaryota > Fungi > Ascomycota > Dipodascomycetes > Dipodascales > Trichomonascaceae > Starmerella > Starmerella floris. Next base: position 91,987 of record JANIWM010000015.1, read on the forward strand.
CTCCAGATTAGTGTGTCACATGAGAGGGGTAACTTCCTAACCTTTACAGGCCGGTCTATCGACCGAATTCCAAATATCCATACCGGTTTACGCTCTGAAAAAGGGAGGGGCAGATCAACTATGGAATGTTGTTGATGCTGCAGCGGCCGTTTGCCGACCTCACAAAAGGTTCGGACGGATGATGAAGATACCCTGGCCCTCTCTATCGTTTAGCCTCTTGCCTTCAACTCTCTTCGACCCGTACCCGCAGGTACTAGACGAACATTCAACCACACTGACGGTGGGAGCATTCTTCTTTTCAGACGGGCGCGCGTCCTGAGAACAGCCATGGCGAACTCTATACCTCCTGAGCCGCCAGCAGTGGCGGCAATTGAGCTCAAAATCAAACCCGACGCGCCCACGCTGAAGCGCAACTATTCAGCTCATTTAAACCCGGTGCATATTACAACAACTCCGTCGCTGTTGAGCCGCCGCATGCGTGCAAATTTCAGCTTGTCGAGCAGTGAAGCTCGCAATCAACGCCGCGAGCTGGAAGGTCGTAATACAAGCCTGCCGTTGGACATAACCGGGTTTAAACACTTGCTAATGCTGGTACTGCTGATGGGTTGCGTGAAGATGCTCTGGAATGACTGGGCCCAATTCGGGTTCAGTGACACACTTAAGAGTTTTGGTTTTGGCGCAAAAGACCTGGAAATGACACTGGTCATTCTTGGTACCAATATGCTATACTTGCCTCTGGTCCTAGCCGTGGAGCGGGTGTCTGCGTTCATTGGTCGGTCCGCAGCTACGCGAGGCACTGTCAAGAGCAGTCTAGCCAGCGATAAGCCTGTGGTATCTGGGCCGTCGATATTGGCTCGAATGGCTCAATCGGTGCTCAATCTTTTGCAGCTGACTCTTTGTTTCACTTGTTTGGCTGCCGGATCTTACTTGACCTGGGAGTGGGTAGACCATCCTCTCGTTGCCACGGGGTGTGAGCTCAACGTCATAGTAACTTTCCTGAAACTGGCTTCGTACGCCCTAACGAATTTGGAGCTTCGTACTGCGTGGGTGAAGCACTCACCCATTCCGGCTTTCTACGAGTCCGGGCCGGCCTATCCCGAAAACTTGACTCTGAGTAACTTGGTTGTATTTTGGGCAGCGCCCACGCTAGTATATCAACCAGTATATCCGCGTCGCCCCCATATTCGCTGGTCGCGGATCTTACCTCTTCTATTTGAAATTGTTATCGGTAATATGCTTATATGGGTGCTGATGATGCAGATGGCTCAACCTGTTCTAGAGCATCTAGTTGCGCATATTCTAGACTGGCGGATCTGTCTCGAAGACTATCTTACGCTGGCGATGATCAATATCTTTATTTGGCTTACGGGATTCGTTGTGTTGTTTCATTCCGTGTTGAATTTGGCTGGTGAGATCACACGCTTCAGTGACCGCAAATTCTACGGTGATTGGTGGAATGCTGGAAGTGTCGGTACCTTCTGGCGAGACTGGAACTTGCCGGTGTCGAACTATTTTCGTCGTCACATCTACACCCCGTTACGCGCTGCAGGCATGCCTCGCATGTTCGCGTCTAATGTGGTATTTTTCATCAGTGCGACACTTCATGAGCTTCTCTTCGGCGTGGGAACCCACAACTTTAACGGGGTTGCCTTTCTTTGTATGATTGTGCAGCCGATCCTGATCCTGGCCACCGAGCCCTTGGAAAAAATGCGTGGTCGTGGCACCACCGTGGGTAACTGTGTGTTCTGGCTGTCTATTATGTTCGGCCAGCCTACAGCCACCGTGATTTACTTCTTACAATGGGTGTCCCGTCATCCCGATAGCAAAACCATAAGCTCACGGTGGTGGGCGCATATGCTTCAGTAACCATTTTTTCTTTGCACGCAGTCATTCAGTTGTCTGCTAACGCATACACCCGTCGGCACACATCCACGCCGGCACACAAATTTGTCATTCATTAGTGCTGAAATACTCAGCGTCGGTCGTGTGATAGCCACAAAATGGCTCAAGATTACGTATCAAAAATCATTGATTTGGTTCCACGATATAGGATTCCTACATAGCAGTTTCATATTAGTTTGTTTCCGTCCTTTTCGTCGCTGCTGCAGCAGGGTCCTGTGGAATCGATACTTGGCGGTACCACCTGCCTGGGTTAGGCCGCTGCCCTTTCACAACCGTCGACTTTTTTCATACCAATAGTTACCCCGTTGAAATGTTTCGCAATTTGCGGACGCTGGCCCCTCGAATCCAGCAACGAACTAAGGCGGGATATGTTCCTCCTGGCGGTCGCTCGGCACTGAAGCAGCGCCCATCCCGGAAACTCCGTAGTGAGGACGTGCGACCTGCTATATATCATAAATTTGAGCAGACCGTAGAGCTCAGTGACGGCTCCACAGTCACCAGACGGTCGGTATACCCCCGAGTTGAATGGAGAATGCTGCAGGACCAGCGAAACAGCTCGATTTGGAATCCCAGTAAGCCCGATCTCAAGGCCATGCTTGCTGGCGAGAGCGGCAAGCTTGCTAAGTTCCGGCGGAAGTTCGGTGGTCTTGGTGACATCGGCGAGCCTGAGAGTAGCGACTCCACGGAGAAATCCGTCGCAGCTAATGATGCGTTTGATCTCGACGACGTCATGAGCGCGGATGCCTCTCAAGTCACCACGGGCAAGCTCCACCAGGAGAAGAAGGTGAGCAAGAAAAAGAAATAGCATTGTACATATATAACTACCAATAATAGACCATTAATCGAAACACAGTTGAAACCATGTCACCGCAGTGTTTCAGAGTAAGATAAGAATATCTATATTGTTAGTATGTAATGCACAATGTCTCAGCTTAGAGGATCATTTAGGGCTCCAACGACTCCAGAAGGTCATGGACACGATCCACATTGTTCACATGGTATTTAGCAATGGTTAACCGATTTTCAGGACCCACCAGTACGGGGTACATCCCCTGCTGGATATTCTGGTCGGTAAGCACCCTGAACATATCCTCATCAGTAGTGTCATCGCCAATGCATACCACGAACTCGGGTAGTTCTTTCTTGGCGCGGGCATCCTTGAAAATATTGTTGACAATCTCACCCTTGTTGAACAATTTAGGACGAATCTCCACGTTGGCCTTGCCAGCCATGACATCGATAGGATACTTTTTAGCCACCGTCAGTTCCAGGTAAGCGCGCAGATGACTTGCCTGGAATGCGCCAAACTCGGGGTCGGAACGACGGTAATGCCAGGTTATTGCTGACTCCTTCCGCTCGATATTGGAACCCTCGGTGCGCTCGGTGTAGCTTTGCAACACATCCATAACCACCTTCATCCAGGACATGTCCAACTTTGACACGAGGTCTTCCCATTCCGCATTGGGGCCAGCAGCTGCGTATTTTACGTAGCATCCGTGCTCGGCGCTCAAGTTTATGGGATACTCGGACATATGTAAGTCCAGGAAGGACTTATCTCGACCACTAATAATCCACATCGAAGTGTTCGGCTCCTCACTAAGTTTGCGTAGGATCCGCTTCAATCGTTCGCTAGGCACCGCGGCTGCCGGATCTCTCACGATCGGCGTAAGCGTGCCATCATAGTCTAGCAGGATCAACCGGCGCTTCGCTCGCTTATAGCACTGAGACATCTCTGCGATGTCTGCATCCGGGGTGTAATGCTGATTTTCGTGTTTGAGATCGTGCTCTACGAGCTGGCTCAGGAACTCGGTGAAGAACGTGCCTACGTCGTAGTGGGTTCGTGCAGTTTCAAAGATCTGTTCGTCGTTCTCCGATCGCGTAGCTGATTGGCTCATGCGCAGCGCTTGGTCCAGCATAAAGGATACCTGCAGCGAGTCGTACGGGTTGACTGGAGTGCCCCCTTGCACCATCAGGTCAGTGATGCCCATGAACTCGCTCAGAACCATAGTGGCACCAATGGCGCGATTATCATCGCGATACCTCTGACACAGAACGTACTCAACGGCAGCGGATGACGCACCCTCACGCGTTGGAGTGAAGAACCCCACGTCGGCGGTACGCAACAACGCAATATACTCGTCCTGATCCATGTGCTTAGAGAAATGCACAATGGGGGTGTAGTTCAGATCTCCGTACTTGCTGTTTATAAAGGAAATCATGTGGGACATCTGCTGCTCGAGGGTTGGTGAGTATTGCCATGTCATTGTAGTGATCTGCACGTAGACCACCTTGCCACGCCAGGCCGGATACATCTCCAGCAACATGTAGAATGCCTGCAGCTTCTGCAGAATGCCCTGGGTAGTGTCTAGCTTATCACGACCGACGATAATCAGCTTATTCGCATATAGCTTCTTGATTTCACGACCGGTTCGCTCAACCTCCGGGGTCTGGCATCGAGTAAGCGCCTGGGCGACGTTAACACCGAAGGGCTGATCGACACAGGCCACATAGCGTCCGTCGAACAGCAACTTTGAGTCCGTAGACTCGATTCCGGTAATACGAGTGGCCGCCGAGATGAAATGCTTGATATATTGACTGCTTTGAAAGCCGATGATGGTAGAACCAAGCATTCCGTTGAGCAGCTCTGTTCGCTGAGCCATGCCACGGAAAAGTTCAGAGCTGGGAAACGGAGAGTGCACATACAGCCCAATCAGAGCATTGGGTAACTTTTCTCGAACCAGCGAAGGAAGCAGAAAAAGGTACATATCATGGATCATGATTATATCACCCTCCTGGTACTGCGCCATAACGACATCCAGGTACTTGTGGTTCAGTGTCACGTAGTCGTTCCACCCCTGGACCCCTCGGCCGACGACCTCTTGAAGCGAGTTATATTGTGGGTTCCAGCTATAGTGTAGCACAGGCCACAGTTCCTTCTCAGCATAGTCCCGCCACCGCTGGGGGCTACCATCGAGCCACACCGGTACATTTTTTGGGCCCAGTAGCTCCTCAACTCGCCGTTTTTGATCATCCGTCAGGGACTCGCCCTCGTCTAGGCCCTCGATTTCGCCAGGCCAGCTGATATTGACGTTCTCCCACTCAGTATTGTTGGTTATGTGGTCAAGCATGGCCGTGAGCGAGCTTAAGCCGCGCCGCGATCGCAACGAGACGTCCGGCTGCGCGTTGACAACAACCGGAAAGTTCGATGTCACTGAGAGGATCCTGCCGGTGATTTTGTCGCCGGCCTGTCTGACAGCATCAGGAGTCGTGGCCACCAACGGGATTCGCTCGACAGTGGTCGGTTGGGGCTCCTCTTGGTACGGCAATAAGTACGCCGTATCGATCAACGGGCCGAGATACGCCGTACGGTGGAATTCCATGCGGTAGGATGAATTGAAGCACAGTCCAGAACGTTGTGATTTTCCGAAGCCGGGATTGCGTGAGCTCCGGCTCTCTGCCTCTATGTTTGTTTTTAGCGATTGAAGTTTACGGGAGTGCCGTTAGGAGCTGGAATTGCTCCAGTTGCGACCGTTGGAGTTTTCGTACCGTCCTAACCGTACCCTCCGCCCATCGCCCTTGCGGAAAAACGGCGACCGTATTCTGTAAGCCATGCTATAGGCACATTGTTGAGTACTCACTCAGACATCCCACCGCATCCACATTGCGTCTAAAACCCACTTGTGACTGGAGCTGTCCGTGCTATCACTCCCACGCAATGGGGAAGGGCAATCCACCCACCGTTACGAAAGGGTACTACTAATGGTCGCGATAAGAGAGGTGGGAAAAACCGCTTCCCAACTTGAAACGTTCGTTTCTTTGCCAAATAATTTGGAAACGGAGTCTAGCTAATTAGATTGATTTGTATCCATAAACTCGAAATGACTCTAGATACGTCAGCAGTGACCGATCGCCGAAGTCAAGCCGATATCGGTGGTATTTAGGGGCTTGCATCAACTATTATGAGGGAACCCGAGCCGCACACACGCCCTCGCAAAACCACTCAAAGAGCCGATTCGAATCAGCGCACTCGATTGACTCTGTGACCAATGCCGATAAGAGTACTCTATTTTGGGCCCCTCAAGGACATAACGGGTATACCAGAAGAGGAGGTCGCGTTAAATCAGTATACGGGCCCCGCTCTGCTGAGTTATGTAGCCACCCGCTATCCGGGGTCCGAAGACTTGCTAGATGCATGTGCCCTCACGGTAAATCTAGAATACGTGGATAAACAGAGCGAGATAGCCGATCGTAGCGAGGTCGCATTGATACCACCTGTTTCCGCTGGATAAGCCGCCAATCCCGCTTCGTTAGGACCACCGTGAATGGATTTCAGCGATCGACCGGGTGTATCTTAATATAAAATTACATAAGTTAACGAACAGCTTCTAATTTAATTTTAAAATGGGTAGATGTCTCTGAAGTAAAGATCTTGCTGAGTATTGGGCGACGTTTTAAATCGGCGCTATGTGTGGTGTATGGTAGCAGTTTATGCAGCCGACACCGCCGCGGCGTTACCTGTCTTCCCGGTACCGGTACCAGTCGATCGTATCGGAGACTCAATGACCACCGCGGGAGTGTCATAAATAAATTACATAATCACGGGCGGTGAGGAAAACTATTCGCACATCGACCGAGAACACGTCCTTTATCAGTTAATATGCGTACGTGAGGCGGGACCTGAGGTCACGAGGATCCTAGCTATGTCTTCCCCCTCGGCGGTCGGGAGGAAGGGTTTTACTCCCCATAAAACCTTATCTATTGCCGCCCAAGCGACTTGTGTAGGTCCACCCAACACTTGCGTCACCCTAACATCATATCCGGGAGCTGATCGGAGCGCACATAATTTCTACTGATAAGAATGACAGGGCTTGTATGTCGGAATGTATCAGTCACTTACGTATATATATAGACTGATCACACCTCAGCAGCCTTAGAAAGGTAAGTCTGAAAAGCAGACATCGGACCATCAAAGCAGTAGCTAATATAACAGCATCGTAGCCCAGAGTATGTCGTCATTGTATGGGCTCTCTATTGATGCTTGGCGTGAAAAGCAAACTGATAAATCTCAAGCGCTCATTAACGTGCTAGCTTTGCTTAATGAGACAAAGGTTAACGCGGGACCTGAATGGATCCGTCTGAGTACTGAAGCAGAGATCATTGCCCAGATTGAGGCGCTGCCTGACACGCCAGGGCCGGATCAGCCGCTCTGGGGTGTCCCTTACGCGGTCAAGGACAACATAGATGTGCAAGGAATCCCCACTACTGCCGCGTGTCCATCTTTTTCTTACATTCCGGAAAAAGATTCCCTACTAGTTAAGCGATTCCGGTCCGCAGGTGCTATTGTGCTGGGAAAAACCAACATGGACCAGTTTGCCACTGGGCTAGTCGGCACAAGATCGCCATATGGTATTCCGACCTGTGTCTTTAGCGACAAACATGTAAGTGGTGGTAGCAGCAGTGGATCTGCTGTTGTCGTTGGAAAGGGAGTAGTTCCCTTTGCCTTAGGGACGGATACTGCAGGATCGGGTCGAGTTCCGGCGGCACTCAACAATCTCGTTGGTGTGAAGCCCACTGTCGGTGTATGGAGCACCACTGGGGTTGTTCCAGCATGCAGAAGCTTGGATACAGCTTCGGTCTTCACCCAAGGATTGCGTGATGCAGAGCTTACTTTCAAAATTGGAATCGAGTACGACGAACTCAATCCTTACACTCGGCCAATGCCCGAGCGGCCAGTTACTAAGTTTGGCCGTCGCCCCGTTGTCGGGGTTCCAACGTCACTAGAGTTTTTTGGAAACTTTGAGAATGCAGAGATTTTTGATTTATTTGTAGCCCATTGTGCCACTGTGGGTGGCTTTGAGATTCGTCGTGTTGACTGCTCAGATCTATTCAGATTAGCTAAATTGCTGTACGAAGGCCCATGGGTTGCTGAAAGGCGCTGGGCTGTGGATGAACAACTGAAGAAGTACGGCCCTGAATCCATCGAGCCGACCGTACGTAAGATTGTCCTCGGCGGTGATACGGTAACTGGTATAGATGCATTTGACAAGGAGTATACGCGTCAAGAAATCAAAAAGCGAGCCCAGAAACTGATGGGAGGACTAGATGCGTTGCTTATGCCAACGTGTCCCTTGAACCCCCTGGTCGATGAAGTACTCGCGCAGCCAATTGCAATCAACTCGTTCCAGGGTTACTACACAAATTTCGTGAACCTTGCTGATTTTGCTGCGTTAGCAGTTCCAAGTGGGTGGCGCAAAGATGGGCTCCCCGTGGGTGCAACCTTTCTAGGTCCAGCCTTCTCAGATTTCGCTCTTCTCGACTTAGCTTCACGAGTACTCGAAAAGTCACGCTTAGTGGCGAAAACAGGCCGCTCTGTCAAAACCGAGGATACCCTTGCTACCAAGGCATTGAAAATATCTCCTAAAACTCTGCCTCTGGCTGTCGTCGGTGCTCATCTCAGTGGAATGCCGCTGAATTGGCAATTGCGCAAAGTCAAGGCTACACTGAACCGCCGCGATTTCACCGCTTCAAAGTATAAGTTGTTTGCTCTGGAAACGACTCCAGCGAAGCCAGGTATCAAGAGAGATGAGCTAGAGGGAAAATCCCTTGCTGTCGAAGTCTGGGATATTCCCTTTGAGACCTTTGGTGAGTTTGTGTATAACATCCCGGCTCCTTTGGGCATTGGTAAGTTGGAATTGATAGATGGTGAATGGGTCAGCGGATTCATTTGGGATGGTTCCGGTCCTGGAAAGGATATCACAGCATATGGTGGGTGGCGCAGTTACGTATCCAGTACGGCAAAGCCAGGCCAAAAACCTTTTACTAAGGTTTTAGTCGCTAACCGTGGAGAGATCGCAGTTAGAATCATTAAAACGCTGAAGAAGCTAGGGATTGCCAGCGTAGCTATCTATAGCGAACCTGATAAGGATGCGCAGCATGTGTTAATGGCGGACGAAGCAGTAGACTTACAAGGGTCTACTGCAGCCCAGACGTACTTATCGATTCGGAAGGTTTTGGATGCGGCAGCCTGCACTGGATCTGAGGCAATTATCCCAGGATATGGGTTTTTGAGTGAGAACTCAGAGTTTGCCGACTTGTGTGAAGCTGAGGGATTCGTTTTTGTTGGACCTTCTGGATCTGCCATGCGTGAATTGGGGCTAAAACATTCTGCCCGGACCATCGCCAGAAAGGCGGGGGTACCGCTCGTTCCAGGAACGCAGCTATTGGAATCCCTTGATGAAGCGCTAGCAGCCGTTCCCCAGATCGGCGGCTACCCTATCATGCTGAAAAGTACTGCTGGGGGGGGCGGTATCGGTTTGCAACGGGTAGATAACGATAACGATCTCAAAAAGGCTTATGACACTGTTCGTCACCAAGGTGAAGCTTATTTTGGCGACTCAGGTGTATTCATGGAGAGCTTTGTCGAGAATGCACGCCATGTTGAAGTCCAAGTTTTTGGCGATGGAAGAGGGAAAGCTATCGCATTGGGTGAACGGGACTGTTCTTTACAAAGACGGAATCAAAAGATCATTGAAGAAACACCTGCTCCGAATATCCCCATCGAAACGATACAGCGCCTCCATCAGAGTGGTGCTGACCTGGCCGCTAGCATGAACTACAAATGTGCCGGAACTGTGGAGTATATCTATGATAGTGCTCGTGACAAATTCTACTTCTTGGAGGTTAACGCTCGTCTCCAGGTGGAACATCCGATCACCGAAATGGTTACTGGGACGGATTTGGTTGAATGGATGTTGCTTGTAGCGGCTGACCGCCCTCCATTTGATGGTCAAACAGTAAGTTTGCCAATAAAGGGTGCTGCCATGGAGGCTCGACTGTATGCTGAAAATCCTGCAAAGGACTTCAGACCCTCACCAGGTCAGATCACTGAGCTGAAGTTCCCGAACTGGGCCCGTGTAGATGGTTGGGCTCGCAAAGGCACCGTCATAAGTAGTGAATACGATCCTACTATTGCCAAAATTATTGTTTACGGCGAAAACCGTGAAGATGCTCTTAAAAAACTGCAGAGGGCTCTTTCTGAGACTGTAGTCGGTGGGATCGTTTCCAACCTTGACTATTTAAAAAATGTGGCCAAGTCCGAGATGTTTGCTGATGCAAAGATGTTCACAAAAGTCCTAGATACGTATGATTACAAGCCACGCGCCGCTGAGGTGATATTACCGGGGGGTGGAACCACGATTCAGGATTGGCCGGGTCGTACTCAACTTTGGCACATCGGTGTTCCTCCAAGTGGCCCTATGGATTCATTTTCGCACCGTGTAGCTAATTATTTGGTTGGTAATGATCCCAAGGCTGCAGCTCTTGAACTTACCTTGAATGGCCCTACTCTGCTTTTCCATGAAGCTAGTATAGTCGCTGTTACGGGTGGTGATGCTACTGTCACTGTAGATGGCATTGAAAGGCCACAGTGGGAATCTTTTGAGGTTCCTGCAGGCAGCAAACTCGCAGTTGGAAAGTTTACCTCAGGTTGTCGAGGATACATCGCAATTCGCGGAGGTATTGACGTTCCAATGTATCTCAATAGTCGATCCACATTTGCACAGGGTAACATTGGTGGGCTTAATGGAAGGGCCCTCAAACGGGGTGATCTGTTACCGTTTCCCGATATCACGTCTGTCGACAGTATTGGGGAGGCGGTCGGAACTGCCTTATCCCCGAGTTTGATACCCAAATTCGGGAAACATTGGGATGTGGCTGTTACTCTAGGCCCTCATGGTGCTCCTGACCTATTTGCTCCTGAGTTTATCACTGAATTCTTCCGCGCAGACTGGAAGGTTCATTATAACTCCAATCGTTTCGGCGTCCGTTTGACTGGTCCCAAGCCTAAGTGGGCCCGCGCTGATGGTGGGGAAGGTGGCCTACATCCTAGTAATGCCCATGACTACGTGTACTCGCTGGGCGCTGTCAATTTCACTGGTGATGAACCCGTGATTCTCGCGTGCGATGGACCCTCACTTGGCGGATTCGTGTGTCTTGTTGTCATCGTGGAGGCTGAACTCTGGAAGATTGGTCAAGTACGTCCCGGTGATACCATTAGATTCACGCCTATCACAGTTGATCAGGCACATGAGCTACGTGAAATCATGAATAGTCGCATTGAGAATCAAATTAAGCCCTTACCAGTATTGGCTCCAACTCCTACCGAGCCGATTTTGTATCAAAACCAGGAGCCTCTTCCTGTAGTCTTTCGACAAGCGGGAGACCGGTATATCTTGGTTGAATACGGCGAGAACGTCATGGATTTAGGACTTCGTTATCGTGTTCACCAAATATCTGAAAAGATCACAGCCACAGTCCCTGAAGTTCTAGAGATGAGCCCTGGAGTCCGTTCTGTACATATCGAATTTGATCCCAGCAAAATCACTCAGAAGGAATTAATTGAAAAACTCAAGGATACAGAGCTTAGTATTCCTCATGAATCTGAATGGCAAGTTCCGTCTCGTGTCATGCATTTACCAATGGCGTTCGAGGACAAACTTACCCTGAGTGCCGTACAGAGGTACTCAGAGACCATACGCTCAGAGGCGCCCTGGTTGCCGAATAACGTTGACTTCATCGCCTCTGTGAATGGTTTAGGAGATCGTAACGAGGTACGCGACCTTATGTACACCGCCTCGTTCATGGTGATGGGTCTCGGTGATGTGTATCTAGGTGCACCTTGTGCTGTTCCTCTTGATCCTCGTCAGCGTCTTTTGGGGTCTAAATACAACCCAAGTCGTTCTTGGACTCCAAATGGCACAGTTGGTCTAGGCGGCATGTACATGTGTATCTACACAATGGAAAGCCCTGGTGGATACCAGCTTATTGGTCGTACCATCCCTATCTGGGATAAATTGTGTCTGAACGAGTACACACAGGGTGGAAAACCGTGGTTACTCAGGCCCTTTGATCAAATTCGTTATTACCCCGTCTCTGAAGCTGATCTTGAAACTCTTAATGCTCAGGTTGCTCAGGGTACATTCCGCCCACGTATCGAGCAGAGCGTCTTCAATTTCGGTGATTATCAGAAGTTCCTTTGGCGTAATTCCGCTTCAATTGCTGCCCACAATACCCGTCTAGAGCAACATAAGGATGAGTTTGCTGCAATTGTTACAGCTAGTGATCTTGATGCTACCTCCAATGGCCCTATCGAAACTGATCTCAATCAATTCAGCGAGAACGCAGTGATGGTTTATGCTGAAATTACCGGTCGATTCTGGAAGTCTGTCGCATCTGAAGGCGATACATTAGACTTAGATGTACCGCTCGTCATTCTGGAGGCAATGAAAACAGAGATGCTGATCAGCTCACCATGCCGGGGTAAGCTCGTTAAAATCGTTCACGGCAATGGTGATCTCGTTGAATCGGGTGACCTGGTGGCCGTCATTGAGCCTTGAGAGAATCACGTACCACTATCAAATATTGTATGAAGTTTTGATTTTATTATTAACATTGAAAGAAATAGTTTACCATTAAGTTAGCTGCATGTGGTCAAATGTCACAATTTGAAAAACGCTTGATAAAGTACCCCCTTCATTCCCTAACATTCCCGGAGCCGTGACGCATTCCTCTTGTGGTCATGATGTTTTCAAACTCTTTGCTCATCGCTTGAATGTGTCCAACTTAAGTGTTTATGTATGGTACATGATTACCTGTTGTAACAATAGTAACAATACCTAGACCCATTAATCACTCAATACTGTTTCTTATGAGAAAAGATCAGATTATTCCGAGCCTAGTCTCATCCAATCCAATTTTTGATATATATATATAAATATATCAGGCACTACTGATCACTATGCAACTGATTACAGCTGTCTGTTGTTATAAACATGGTAAAGGATATCAGGTGCCCTTGCCCATCACGACTAGTCTTTCGGATCCTACCTGGACATGAGCGATAGTAAGGCTCCCTCAGAAACGCCCTCGGAGCCTGGCGTGGAGAGCCAGGTCGATAAAACGGGGACAAATAATGGCGATGACTCCATAATTACTGACATCCCGGTGCTGCACACGGCTAAGCGCTTAAAGGTGGAGGCTCGTAAGCTCGACGGTATGCAACGCGAGCTCTATAGTCTTATGGGGGAAAACGCTGCTCCTGTAGTTGTAACCCCTGAGTCGAAGTTCAAAACGCGTCCAGAATGGCAACAGCGGGCAACACCCTGGAAACTCGCTGAATTCTCGCCCAAGGAGGGACTAACACTGAAACACTGGGTGCGAGCTGCGTCATTGGTGGATGGAACCTTTGGCGACAGGTTCGCCGCATTTAACAAGGAAACTGACGTGCCTGAGTGGTCTGACTCCCAGTACAAGTTATTTGAACGGGAGTCATGGACGCTTGAGGAGACTAGGTATCTTTTTGCTCTAGCCAAAGAGTATGATCTCCGCTGGCTAGTAATCGCTGATAGATACAATTTCAAGCAACCCAATTCAGCTAAAGAGCGTGAAAATATGAACTCAGAGAGCAGCAAGAACAACGAAGAGAGCAGCAAGAACAATGACGAGGATGTCGAAATGCCCAACGCTGATAGGGAAAAGCTCGATGAAGGAAAATCTGGAGATAAGACCGACCATAGTGAAGCCAAGTTTCGAGACGAAACAGCGCAAGAAGAAGACAAGATGTCAAGTACCGATAAGCAAGCGCGCGATGAAAATCAACAAGGAGGCAAGGCCGATGAGAAGAAGGCTTCCTCGACGGATAACAAAACTGCAGAGCCCCAAGGTCGCACTGTGGATGACTTGAAAGAGCGGTTCTATGAAGTGTGGCGAGCGCTAATCAGAAGCAAACCCATAACGGCAGAATTAGGTCTGAGTCCTCACGACGAGGAATTGTTGGAGGCCATGAAGTTTGATCGGGAAAGTGAAGTCAAGCGCAAGGCGCATCTGGAGCGTCTGTTATCGCGCAATCCCAAGGAGGTTGCCGAGGAAGAGGCCCTCATTCTTGAGGCTCGCCGGTTGGAGGGCCTGGCCGGGAAGCTGCAGAGCGAGCGACAAGACCTTCTTCGACTGTTGGACTCACCAGCCAACCTCACCAATGCCAACGCGCTGAAACTCGAACTCTCAACAAGCCATGGCGTAGGCCAATTGTTGCAGGATCTTAACAACGATAAGGTTAAGCGAAATGTGCTCGCCACCACAAGTGGCAATAAGGATGGCAGTAAACCTGGAGAGAACGCTGGTGCTGACAAGCCCGCCTTGACCACGAACGGTGCTGTGGCACCTGCAGCTCGTAAGGCGGTTGCTAAGATCGTGAACTCGACGTTAAACAGAGATTTGACGCCGAGAGAGGAAGCCATGCTCGGTATATCATACAGTGAGGCATCGAAGTCCAAGGCCCCCGGTGTCTATTTGAGATCGTCACGACTCACACCGGTGCGACAGAATTTACTACCCAAGGTTCGGGCTATTACGGCTGAAATTGGACTGCCGTTACGTCCAGTGATGCCCACTCAGCGGGTGTGTGCTCAGTACGAATCCTTATATCAGAACATTACACTACTGCTGGAGGCTAAAAAAATACAAGATAAGCTAGAGATGGAGGTGGAGATTCTCCAGAAGGCCAAAAATATGCCCCCCAAAACAGAAGATGTGCCGTAACATCTTGTTCCATTTGCAAGGATCTGCCAGCTATTATTTATTCTTTCCGTACTTTGAAAGCGATTTCCCCGATCACCAGACTACTTTGAATTGTATGATTTCATGAGTCTTGACCCATCCGTGTTGATTGAGTATTCACAACCCAGTTTAGATATTATGCGCAATGTTGCAGAAACAAGCTGCGCAGTCTCCAGGTGCTTTGGACTCCCACATTAGCTACCCTACGCCCTTAAGAGCATGCACACGCCAAAGAAGGTTGCTCATTGGAACTGCACGATATAAGTGCGAATGATGGTTCATTACCCCTGATTTTTTGCTCACAATGCCTTAGGCAATATGTCACGCAGACGTCCAGACAGTGAACTGATAGCGGGCGGGCCACGACTGCCACCTGAAAACCAAGAACCCCTTATTTAGTTCCAACTGGGGATTCGGCTTTACGCAGCCCACGATCCCCAACCCATTCCCCCTGCCCTCAAATCCCGATTGGATCCCCAATGCATACGAAGTTGAGGTAGCATCCTCCAGGGTAGTGCGTATGTTTGTGGGGCAAAGCCCTTGGGATGCATATGACGCGAGCAAAGAGAAATAGCTAGTGGTCCTGGCGTGTATCATTGTCAATGCCACGTGCCTGAGATCCTGGGGCCCCAATCTATATAAATTATGGGGTAATATCACAGCATCCCCATCTATCCCCCCCAGTATTGTTAATTGATCCAATGTCGCTTGCCATCAGCCCTGCATTCCCTGCCATCTCCCCCCTGTCTATCATCGTCGGTGCTGTCTACTCCGAGGGTGCCTCATTCATTATCCAGCGTCCCGTTCTTGGCGCTGTCTTCAAAAAGGCTCAGGCCGCCACCACTCCTAAGGACCTGATTGAGTCTAAGGAGGCCCAGACTGCTGCCGCTTCCTTACTGACCTCATTTGCTTCGTCGGCTCTTCAGTCATACGGTGTGGCCGCGTTGTTGCACTTGACCAACGTCATCAACTACAAGGGCGCCGCCATTGTGGGAAGCCTTGTGTTGGCTGTTCAAAGCGGGCCGCAGATTGTCCAGAGCCTCTTTGTCACTAAGCAGCCCATTGATGTGGTGCTGTCCACCGCTGCTGTAAAGATTCTCGACACTGTTGGCCTTGCTCTTGCTCTTCAGGCGTACCGCCAGTCTGGAAAGGGCCCCAACGTCGCCGATGCCATTCCTAAGCAGTTCAGCTAAACATGCACATTGGTATGAACAGGACAGTTGAAAAAGATTCCAAACAATCTAGATTGAAGTTATATATATGTACATGTACTCAAGAATATGACTTAGCCAAAAGGGCGATAAGCTAGCATCACCAGATCCATCAGATATATTATTGAACTAAATTACTATTAAACAACTGTTATACCGAATTGGTAGTATACCAAAACTGGATTGATCCAACCATTGTCAATCAGAACAAAGCTCTCTTCTGTTTCACGAGCTTGTGAAGCAGGAAGATGATAACCAGGACCGCAGCGCCACTTACTTTGATGAGGCGGTCGAGGACCTTCTTCTGCCAGCGCGAAGCAACCAAGGCATCCGAGTATCGCACATCTGCCCGAAAGGAGACCATGGTATACAGTGGCAGCCAATAGTCACCCAACCATCGAGCCAAGAAATTGTCCAAGTGCTTTCGCAACTTGAATGCCAGTGTGGTTACAGATGACCGCATCTCCTCGTAATTGGCGATGCTGAGGTTGACAATGGCATCACAGTCCGGCTTGCGGTAAGCAGTGTATTCGCTGAAGGCGCGGTCCAACTGCTTGGGGTACTTGTCAATGAATTTCTCGAATAGTATGCGAACATCCTCCAACCCGGTGTTCAAGCCTTGGCCGTAGAAGGGCACCATGCTGTGGGCGGCATCTCCCAGAAGAATGGCCTTGATACCAAGGTTATACGGAGAAAACTTAACGTTTGTGAGTTTACCCCAGTTCCCAGTCTGCGCAATCGACCGCAGAGACTCGTTACCGAGCACAGTAGCAGCATCCGGGAACTCAGTCACAAACCAATCCACAAACTTGTTCGGGCGCGCCGTGTCGAATGTCTCAAACACTTCTCTGGGAGCAAACAGTGTACCTGTGAAATTCCCTCCGGGATTGGGCAGTGCGATCAGCATATGAGTTCCACGAGGCCAGATGTGAAGGTGTCCGTTCGACCACTGCGGCGCTTTGGGCATCGGGATCTCTACGTAATAGGTACTCACTGTTTCCATTTCCAGTTTGGCATCCGTGTTGCGCCCGATGATACCACGGACCTTCGAGTAAGTGCCATCGCACCCAAACACAGTGGATGCACCCAACGCCTCCAGATCTTCTAGGGTCGTTGGACCCTTGGTATCGAATTTGATTTCAATACCAGCCCGAGTGCAGGCATCCTGGAGCAGATCATTCAGAGCGGCCCGGCTGATCGAATTGATCGCCTCTTTGCCACTAATACCGTAGGACACGGCGGTAGTGCCCCCTGTTTTGGAGTGGAGCATTCGACCACGCATGGGCATGAGCTCAGCATTGATCGCCTCCATTAGTTTTGGGTCTTTGAGCGACTTCAGCGAGAGCAAGCCACGAGCACTCAGCGCGAGGTTGATGCTTCGGCCCACCTCACGGCTTGCTTGGCGGCGGGGATCCGAGCGATGCTCGTACACTACTACTTCATAACCACGCTGATGAAGTGCAAGCGCAGTAGCGCAGCCCACCATACCCGCGCCAATGACTGCAACGACCATTTTTGTGAGGTCTCTCTTGCGATGTCGGGATGACTACCGATGATATCCTGGAGTTGCGGTATATTAATCCACACAGGGTAAGGGTGTATCAACAGTCATGCAAGATGTCCAGAGATAGTGCGCGCAAATGTCACCGAATACGACGAAGTTGTGTAATATACACAGAAGGGCCAGGAATAGGCAGCACTCGGATTACTGCCATTATCCTTATTAAACTGCGACATGACCTATGAAATGAAAATTTGCAACCGCGACTACATTTATTAACATTAGCGATATCAACAGCGATATACATATATTTTATTATCTTCTTTCCACCAGCACCTTGCATAGCACAACATACCCCAAAATAACACATAGAACCGAGATCACTATAAGCCCGAACACGTCTCGTGAAACGGCGCTGTTGTCAAACCCAAATGCGCTGAGAATGGCCGCACCGGGCACTTCAATTTTCAATCCAAACTTGTCTTCAGTCAGGGTGAGATATTTCACTTCGTTTACTGATAAAGCCTCGTATGCATAGTGGTAGATTGACAGGTATTTGATCCAGCCTGAACCCACGGGCATACTTTCCTGATTTAAAAATAGACCCGCAAACAGAATCCCAAACAAATTGACCATGCATCCTAATAACGAGGCAACGCCGAAATCAGAGAAGAAAATACCTATAACGAGAACCATGGTGGCTGCGCTAAGGTTGAACAATGCCAGAACTAGCAAGAAGATTAGTGGAGCACCATCTCCAGTGTTCAGTCCAACCAAGGGGTAAAGAATTATCCCGGAAAGCAACGGCGGCCCCAGGCGAAGGGGTATTATATCCAAGAGGACTTTTGCAGCATAATAAGAGATTGGATGATAGTAGCCATTCGCTCGCTCCCGCATGAAAACTAAACGCTCCCGACTGAACAAGGAGACCGACGTCAAGGTAGAGAACCCGAAGACGGCCAACAAGAAGAAGAACAAACCCAACCGGTTTTGGAATCCAGGGATGTCATAACTGACATTGAAATACAGGTAGCCGCATACCAATCCTAATCCCATCGAAATGCCATAGTGAGTCATAATCAGCATGGGGTCTCGGCATAGGGTCCTGAACAAACGCAAACTGATTATAGTAAATTGTTGGAATAATGAAGCACGTTTTGTTTCCCATGCATCGGTAAGTTGTAGTCGATTGGAGGTTTTGGCACGCTCAATCTCAGATTGAAGGTCAACATATTGAGCGCTTCCGCGATATGCCGTCACCAAGGGTTCGATTCCTTGCGGGGCCAAGCTCAGCTGTGAATTCGCCATTGCCTGAGCGGTGCTTCGCGATATTTGTGAGCGATGGAATGCGTAATCACGCCATTCTCTGGGTGCGTCTGTACCTAGGGGCATCGTGTGAACCTTTGGATCCGGACAATCGCTGTTCTCCGGATTTGGGATGGTGGAGCTACCCTCCTCGTCACCGCTGACATCGGAAAGGACATCTTCTTGATTATTTGTTTGATCTGCGTCGACTTGGTCAGATTCTCCATCGTGAGGTCGATCAGCGAGACCATCAATACTGCCATCGGCATCCGAGATTTCACTATGCTCGCCGCTGTCTTCATCAGAGTAGGGCATCGAAACCGAGGCTTTCATGCTAACATCGACAATATAGTCGGCAAAATTATAATTAGATGGCGCCTTATGACCTTGGGCTTCGAAGAACTGCTGCGCATCCGGCACGGTACCCGTAAATAGAAGCTGGCCCCTCGCGAGTAGCATGATTCTATCGAAGAGTGAAACGATATTAGATCGCGGTTGGTGAATGGTGAAAACCACCGTGCGGTTCGCGTTTTTCGCAAGATTCACCAGAGTCTCTACTACGGCGAATGCATTGTACGCATCCAAACCTGAAGTCGGCTCATCCAGTAGTAACACACTCGGAGAAGTCACCAGTTCACAAGCGATGGCAACTCGGCGTCGTTCGCCACCGCTCAGACCTTTGCCTACTAACTGGTTACGCAAATGTGAAATACCCAGCTCGTTCAGCGTGTCAAGAACGCGGAGTTCCTTCGTGGCAAGTGACATCGATCGCGGCAGACGCAACAAAGCACTGAACATGACGTGCTCATAGACCGTTTGAGTCGGGATCAGAGCGCTATCACTCTGGTCCACAAAGCCAACTAGTTTGCGCAATGGAGAGTCGCTAGTGAGGGGTAAGCTATTAAGCATGACTTCTCCTCGTACTCTACCAGTCTTGTGTTTAGCTGCAAGGATATCGAGTAGTGTCGTTTTACCTGCGCCGGAACCTCCAAGAATGGCCAACACATGGCCAGGAGGCACAGCACCACTGATGCGATCTAAAATCTCTTTGCCGGAGGCGGCAGCGTAGCCAACTTGATCGAAATAGAGCCCTACAGGGGTTACACGAGCCACAGGTTCTTCACCCGCTAATCGTAAGGAAGAGGAAGGTTTTCCGCCTCCTCGGCCGCCAAGACCTCCCATTAGGTCATACTTACCAACGAGTTGGAACGCATACGCTAAGCCCACCACAATGGTGATAGTTCCGACAACTGTCCACAATATCGTACCTAAGGACGCGCGTGGTTTGGAAGGGAGCTCGTATCCGGGCACTTGACTATAGTGCAGGCATTCCGAAGCTCCGCACTGTAGCTCGATGCTGTGGTCCCCGAACACGTATTGGATCAATTGATTCATCGCCGGCTCTTGGAACACACATTTGCCGCTCGCGTCGCAATCTAGCGTGCCAGGGCCGTGTACGCTTTTCTGCAGCCATTCAGTAATATCAATGGAGCCTTCCTTACCGCAGAGAAGTTCACCTGGCTGGCACTGACACTCGATTTTGGCACATTCGTAGTCCAAACCGTTAAAATCGCACTCTGTGAACTTGCAAAAGAAGCTTTCCACCTCGTCGACCCACAGCTGCAGGTCGCAGCTTGTGGTGTTACGCGAGCAGCCGAAGGTAACGTCGGCCCGGCGCCCGGCGAGGATGTCTTGCACCTTGCGGTTCGTGACCTCACACATGTGGAAATTGGAGTCAATCAGGAGCCCGCCAGTATAACAGCGAGCATCTCCTTGACCAGGGCTTGGCATAAATGGTTCACAAGCGCGATCATTGCCGCACATGTTACAGTTGACACCATCCCACCCGTCGCTACAGCTGCAAGTGGTGTTGACCGGACGGACCGGGCGACGGTCGCCTTGTGGCAGCCCACCGCACACGGGTTCTTTGCAATCTGGGCCGCCGAATCCGTCGGGGCATTGACATAGCCCGGTAAACTCATTGCAGGCACCGTAATGCAAGCACTCGCCACCGGCCGCGCAATTGAAGCACTTATGGGCCCAGCAAACCGCCAGAAGCAGCGAGTTCAGCAGCAATTTCATTTCGGGAAAACGTGCGGTATCGTGGGATTCCCAATCAGGTGTGCCTTATTATTGCGGTGTGGTGTAGTGGGGCCCTCACACTCCCCGGATAATGTACCTAACGCGGGGCGGCGAACACCATGGGTACTGCGGGCTCTGGCCATATGCGGTGGTGGGGCGAGGCGAGGGTAAAGCGTGGGAACGATAAACAACTGTAACTCGACAGCCGGTGGGCGATGTACCCTTGGGGATGGGAGCGCGAGCAAACGGTGAGAACGGGGTAAAACTCACGTGAACCGACCACGGCTCGGTACGCTACCGTTTACAACGGCCTAACCGCACCGTACAGCCTTAGGTGGGTCTCACTACCACCGCCCAACAACCCAAACGAGGTGATCTAACATGGGAGCCCGCCCAGGCGGTGGTGAGGGCTCTCCACAACCTTTGGTGTTTCGAGTGCGTGGTCAACGATAGAGGCCGCTAGTCATCGCACACCCACGGGTAACTGAGATGCGATGAAAGTGAACCCACGGCACCCGCCGGGTCCGATCAAGCATCGCAATTTGAAAGGAATGGCCATCATCGCCACAACATGGCTGGCCGTAGCTGTTGCTCTGTACTCTATTGTGTATGGTGCTATTCACGAACCCGCTCCCGCCAGCTATGTGGATTACGAGAAGTCAACGGGCTGGGCCATCACGTCCTATCATATCCTATTGATTACGGTACTTCCCGCCGTGTTTTGGGTGTGGGCGCTGATAGCGTGGATCGGTATGAAGTTTTTCCGCAACGGGTAACATATCAACCCGACGACCTTATTTATAATTTATTGACCTTTAAAACTTGATTAATGTTACACTTGTCACTGCGGATTCAGTAGGTGAAATGTTACGCAGTCGCCCGTGCGACCTCAATTTGTCTTTGATGCGATTATACTTTCAATGCAATTATAATGTTTTGAGTTCGACCCTGACTCGTCCCTGATCTTAGTATGTGTCTTTGGATAGACCGATAGATTTCCTCGGGGTTTTCGCAGGTTCGAAATCTAAGCATGTCAATTTTATGCGTTTGGATGTTGGTACAGCCACTTCTCGAACAGGTCCGCCCAGGCAGCCATCGTATCCCAGTCCAGGACGTCTGCATTGTCGTCGAGGGTGTGCCATTCATCCGGAAAGCGAGGTGGGATCAAGTGCAGCACTGGCACGTTGCGTGCCAAGTAAGGAATGTGGTCATCTTGCATCATTCCCGCGTATTGGTGCAGATTGCGGCCTCCTACCAACCGCGGATTGATCTTGGACAGCTGTCGGTGCAAGTGTTCCGTTTCGGCAAACCAAGAGGGGATAGGGAATCGGGCCTCGTTCCCTAGCAGATCCAGCAGTACCAGAGTGGAAGGCAGCTGGTTTTCCTGGGCCTGATGCTCGGCAAGAGCACGGGCTCCGTAGAGGCTGTCTTCGTCATTCCAACTCACGAACGCTTCCTCGCCATCAAAAAAGATCAGGTCAAAATCGTAACGCGGAACCTTGTTCGAAATAGATGCTAACCACAGCAGCAACGCGCACGGGAACGCAGAGTCAGTGGCTCCGATAAACCCCTTCGGCTCGGCCTTAGAGTCGTAGTGTGCTGCCAACGTGATTCTAGGCTTGCTGGTAAACGATTTCCGCTTCGCCACAATGTTACTCATAGATCTGGGCCCCAAAGGCGTTGTAGCCGTGAAGTTGTGCAAATTCACCGACCAACCGGCCTTGTCGAGATGTCTGGCTATGTGCTGACGCGCCCGCGCACCTCCTTCGGTGCCAGCTACTCGTGGGGTCAACAGAGGGGCCAGCAGGTAGCCTGTAGTGGGATCCAGTGCCCGACTAAGTGGGTTGCGCATCATTGTGGCTTTGACAGCTACGAATGCCAGTACCACGACCAGAAGACTCGCGACTTTACGTGACGAAAGCGCAAGCATGCCACAGTTTTAATGCTGTGATATGGCTTCAGATAGGTTGATTGATACACATGGGTTGGGGCCCTGATAACAGCACCTCGGCCACAAGCGGGAGGCCGAGCCTCAAAAATGAGCGTGGGCCGATTCAGCGACAAATTTATGCAGATGCGTTGCCGCAGGTAAATTTGCCTTTAATAATAATCGATTAGTGGTAGATGCTCTAGGCTATTGCGATGGCGGTGGGCGGGGAGGCTATATGCCCCAGGGAAGAGTACTACCTTACTTGACCTTTCTTGATGTAGATGCTCAACTGCTATACTGAAGTCCTCTTTATTCGGTGCCTGTACTTATTCGTATGTACCTCCATGTGTTGCAAATATTCTGAGTTCCGCGTGTCCCGTTGATAAAACAGTATGAACGGGTGTTGTCATAGGGCAGGGTCACTTATCATCTAGATTGTACACAAACTCAGTGCTCCACAATGTCTGAGTTCGTGTCGTTCCCACGGGCAGGCATTGAGGACAATGAGCGGAATCCTAGCATATACGACAAGATGTTTTCCGCTGCATCACACATGTTCCAATCATTTAGAGAGCCAGATCTTTCCGATACGCCTCACAAGCCCCCGCCACCATCCCCCATAAGTATCGCATCGAGTAACATGTCTCCAGTTCTCAAACCGATTTCTTCGGCACAACTACCAAGTGTCAAATTGAACAACAGCGCAATTGACTCGAATAGTCTGAAATCACGCCCGGTATTGCATGTGGAAACTCCTAAACCTCTTAATCAGAGCATTGGTGTGCCCCCAGATGGCGTCAAAGCTCTCGCGAGTGACTCGAGCGGAGGGAATTTGGCAGTTTTACAGCCGTCAGAATCGGCAATTATCAGCAACACACACAAGAATTCTCTGAAATCGTCTACTATTGCGTCCGTGTGCACTCCCGTTACGGCATCATCCACGGCAGCTGTATCCTCGTCGGCTCAGCCGTCGCCGTTGTTATCATCTACCACACTACCACCAGCACAGCAGCAACTAGAGTATGAGAAGCAACAACTGCAGGAACGCCAACGTCAGGACCAACAACGTCAGGGCCAGCACAAGCAAGGCCAGCACAAGTTGGAGCAGCGGCACAAGGATCGGCCTTATCAGCCGCAAAATGCCGAACAGCCCAGTGGGGACACAGTTTCGTCCCAACAAAGTGAGCACCGACCACCGTTACTGCGGTCGTCCACGACCTCGTCCGCCACCGTGGGGCTTTCTGCTGAACAGGCGGTGCCTCATTTGCCCACCGCGAATGGCGGCGCTCCTGCTGCTCCAACGCGATCCCGAAGTCTATCTATCGATACTCAACACAGTGGTTCAATCAACAGTGTAGCGGACGTGGAGTCTATGTTCAGTGTGAACTCCACCTCGGCATCCCGAGCTTATTTGGCTTCCCAATATTCCCGATCTCGATCCAGAGCAGCGCCAGGTAGGCTAAGTCGGGAATTTTGGATGAAAGATGAGAGTGCCACGAGCTGTTTCAATTGCAATCGAGCATTCACCACTTTTCGCCGAAAGCATCACTGCCGCGTCTGTGGTCAGATATTTTGTTCTGCGTGCACAGCCTTGATTGATGGCGAAGTCTGTGGGGCCCCTGGTCGCAGGGTGCGGTGTTGTAAGACCTGTGAGGACTCATTAGCACAGCATTCCAGCTCCGAGGATGAGGGTGATATGAGCTTCTGGAGCCAAGCCCCTCAGGACGAGGGGAAATGGCCCGAACTACTTCCAACTAATGAAGAGAATCCTCCATATCGGGATATTGTGGGAGCCGGTTCTCGCTCAATTTCCTACGCAGGAGATGTGGGCATCGTTTTGAACCCGCTAGATAATTCTGATAAACAGAGCGTCCGTGCAGGGGACGAAAATGATGGGCATGTACCAACCGAGTCATACTCACGACTTGCTTCTCCGGTCGTCCCTGATGAACCTATGTTCGCTCGTTCGTTTCTGGGGCTTGGTCACCATCACCAAAACTGGGGACGACCACGTTCTCATTCGCAGGCCTCCCGAGACGATGAGGCCAGTTCTAATTCACCATCGTTGCAGGTGGGGGCTCCCAGTCTATCGTCATACGGCTCGAATTCTCACTTAAACATGATGCATAATCATCATCATATCCTGGGGTCTTCGGTCTATGGGTCCCACGGTTCGAGTCATCATGGTGTCAGTGCTGCCACCCCACACTCTGTCGTGCCATACGGTCATAGTAATCACAATGAGGACCAGCACTATTTCCCTTCGAGTAATGCACTATTCCCTAATTCTGCCACTGTAGAGCTCAACAATGCGGCAATCAAGTATCTGTCATTGTTTTTGGATCAGCTCCTTAAGGACAGCGAGTTAGAGCCCCAGCAATGGGCGTCCATTCTAATGAAGCCTATTTTGGAGCTGGCTTCAGGTCTACATCTAGAAATCAATGATAAAATATCACCTCGCGAGTGGGTGAAAATCAAGAGAATTCCGGGCGGAGAGCCTCGTGATATTGACTACATTAATGGAATTGTATTCACACATTCTTTGACGCGAAAGTCGATGCCCAAAAGAATTGTGATGCCCCGTATTCTACTCATTACGTTTCCGATCGAGTATGCACGCAATGAGAGGTATGTCAGTTTGGTCCCAATTGTGGCCCAGGAAAGGGAATATTTGAAAAAACTAGTAGCAAGAATCACAGCTCTCAAGCCGACGATGTTACTAACAAGTTCTTATGTATCCGGCATAGCCATAGGTATGCTGGAGGCTGCTGGCGTTGCTGTCGCACAAAACGTTCGTGAGTCTGCCCTTTTCAGATTGAGTAGGATAACGCGAGCTGATATCCTTGTTTCGATTGATCGACTCAGCGTTGCTCCTCAATTGGGAATCTGTGAATGCTTCGAGCAGAGATCGTATCGATACGAAGATTTTGTTAAAACTTTTCTCTTTTTTTTTGTGAGGCCGGCAGATCCTGGTAGATGTGCTCTTGTTCGCGGGGATCCAGAGATATCGAGTATAATCAAGGTAGTACTGGAAGTTATGGCCGAAATTTGTTACAGTCTTAAGGCTGAGACGGCGCTCATGCGTGATCAATTTGTTACGGTTCCAAGTTTGACTGAGGAGCCCTCAATAATCCTTTCTTCATCACCATTTGTTGACTATGGTTCACCATTTTTGCAGAAAAGGACTCGGGAGTTAGAGGATATGGTTGTTGATCTCGGCAATAAATTGGATGCCGAAACATCGAAGGAGCTGCGATATGTTGTTACGAAAAACCTGGAGTGCGTGAGACAAAAATGGATGGAGACATCCAAAATTTGGGAAGGTATCGAAAATGCTTATCCTTTCATGTTTAATCCTTCGTCTCATCAAAATCTTATCGTGCTATACTCTTTAGTCTGCGCCGCAACGGCTACACCTTGTGTTGGCCCAGATTCTCAGCTGATTGAGTTCTACTTGAACACAGATCAAACGTTGGGTAAGTTTGTGGAGAGCAATATCACACAAGCTGAAGATACGTGTCCTGATGGATGCAATCGTCCTTTGAGTGCTCATTATAAGACTTATGTGAATGGTAATGGCATGGTAACTGTTGTTATCGAGAAATTACCCTGTAAGGTTCCTGGATTGGAAGACAGCATTCTTATGTGGAGTTACTGTAAAATGTGTGAGCAACAAATGCCGATTGTTCCGATGAGTTCTACTACGTGGAAATGTTCCATGGGCAAGTACTTAGAACTGACTTTTTATGGTGAACCACTGCGCATGAGAGCATCCAGCTGCCCTCATAATGTCTATCGTGATCACATACGCTACTTCGGATGGCATGGTTATGCTCTGAGAATTGAGTATTCCGTCGTCGCGCTCAATGAAATCACTGGTCCATCTAGAATTCTCAGGTGGAAGCCGGAAGCAGAGATTAAGATGAAGCATGATGCCTACCAAGAATGGCTCAAAAAGCTGAAGAAGTTCTGGGGAAGTTTGTTGGATAGTCTAAGTCAAGTGAAAATTGAAGGATTAGAGGACTCGATGATTGAGCTTTCTCAGCAAAAGCTGAAAGGGCTACGGGCGAAAGCGACCGTTGACCGTGACACTAGTATTGCTGTACTAGAAAAACTATACAATGAGACTGATCCATCCGACTACTTGAGCTTGAATAAATTCTTAGAGAACTATCAACAACTAGTCGATCAATGGCATTCCGACATTGCTGATTTCGATGGTCAGTTTTTCCCAACTGAACGCGATATCCGTCGAGTAACTGCACAGCATATCCGAGGTTTGCTTGGAGAAGATACTGGAAAGCCAAGGTTCTCGAGACGTAGCTCGGCGACTTCGATCCCTGCCACTGTTTCCAGCCGCAGTGAAGAATCCGGGGACGAGCGCGCAGAGGCTCACCCCCCGCCAATTCCTTACGAATACATTCAAATGAATGATGACTTACGCGACCAACCACTAAATCCTGTTGAAGATAAAGTACTCAACAAGGAAACTTCGGTGGAAGAAATTCCAATTGAAACCTTTAACCCTTCCAGCTTGGCCCCTACATCAGCCTCCAAATACAGGAATGACGGAGCTTTGAGTGATTCTTTTGACAGAAATCCTGCTAGCGAGATGAAAAAACCCATCATGAATCACTCTATTGATAAAATAAGGCAAGACACTCGAGCAAAAAGCCTAAACGAAGGGTCTTTGAGCGGCGATCGCGCAATGGAAGATAGTGCCCAACCTATACCGCTACCTCCACACACGCCGTCTAGAAACAGGTTATTCACTGCGAAGAGTCCCAGTAGTAGTGACTCATCTAAGTATGGATCGCCTTCTTCTGTGCGGGTGAAATCTCGCTACGGTAATGATATCAATCTTTCCATGCCAGGTTTAACTCAGAGTAGCCTCAGCGACGGGGGTAATAGAGTCGCCATCCTCGCAGAGCATTTCGAAGAACTATCTAGAGAATTTGAGAGAGAACGCATAAGGGAGAAAACCCGTCTGAGAGAACGCCAAAGAGCTATTCGTCAGCGTCATGCGCATCCCGTGGCAGAAGTTTTTGAAGATGTAACTGATGCCATAGAGGATTGGCCACAGCCGCCAATACCGCGGAATGATGATAATGACGATAAAAATACGAGAGTTACTGGTTTGAGAAATGACAATCCACCAAAGAACGCGTTAGAAACAAGCGTTGCTTCAACTGGTGCATCTAATACACTCGTTTCGCCGAAAACCACCGAAGCTCAGAAACCTGCACATCCAAGCAACGAAAACAGAATCACCGACTTAATTAAGGACACTTCCATCATAAATTCCGCTGGCATTAGAGACCAGACTGTGAAGAAAGCCGAATCTGCACCAGAAAGCGGCAATGAGAATGAGAAGATCGGTCCTGACTTGAATAAAGCTGTTGACGATCAAGCAGTTGCAGAGCCTCCTCAAAAAGATTTGGGTGTCCCTGTGATCGAACCAGAGGAGGAAGCCAAACGCACCGAACCTTCCAAGCTTTCGCTAATTCATACTTTAGCCAACTTCTGGGCTGAGCGATCTTCAACGAGATGGAACGGAATAGAGTACGTTTTACAGCCCAAGGAACACTTTTTCACCAATTCATCTGTAGTAATTCGGGAAAGTGAACCAAGCTCACTTATTGCATTCTGCCTTAGCTTGCCAGATTACCTTTCTCGCATACAAGATTTCTACATGTCCACAGCTGGCTCATCTAACACTGGGATTCCTTTTGAACGCGTTTTAGAGACTGAGGAAAACAATCAAATTCTAGAAAAGGCAATGCTAAGACAGACGGGCACTCATATGCGCTATCACTTTGAGCGTAACACTGTTAAAGTCTCTTGCAAAATCTTCTACAGTGAGCAGTTCGACGCCTTACGACGTAAGTGTCAAGTTGGTGATAAATTTATTCAGAGTCTTTCACGTTGCAACACGTGGGATTCAACTGGTGGCAAATCTGGCTCAGCGTTTTTAAAAACTCTTGACGATCGTTTAATCTTGAAGGAACTCAGTCATGGTGAATTCGACTCGTTCGTGAATTTTGCCCCTAGTTATTTCGAGTACATGTCGCAGGCATTGTTTCATGAACTACCCACTGTTCTTTCTAAAATATTTGGTGTTTACCAGATTACTATTAGAAATACCAGTACATCGCAACAAGTGAAGATGTACGTGCTGGTCATGGAGAATCTCTTCTATGGAACCACGTTCAGCAAAGTTTTCGATCTCAAAGGGTCGATGAGAAACAGGAAGGTCACTGAGACGGGCAGAGAAAACGAGGTTCTATTAGATGAGAACATGGTAGAGTACATTTACGAATCGCCCGTATTTGTGAGAGAGCAATCGAAACGCATGTTAAGGACCTCATTGTACAACGACACATTGTTCTTGACGAAAATGAACGTCATGGACTATTCTTTAATTATTGGTTTAGACGAAGAAAACAGTGTCATTGTTGCCGGGATTATTGACTATATCCGCACTTACACTTGGGACAAAAAGATTGAAAGTTGGGTGAAAACCCGAGCGGCTACAAGCGGCTTTAAAGAACCCACTGTGGTTTCCCCAAAGCAGTATAAGGGTAGGTTCCGTGAAAGCATGGAAAGGTACTTTGTGATGGTACCTGATTGTTGGAGCCAACCCGGCAGCTTTTAAAAAGCCGAGCACATCTATTCGGCTCGCTTCCATATTGTAAATTTTAGATATTATTGTTACATGAATAAAACAAAGAAATACAAAAGCTTATTCAACAGCCTTGTACTTTTGCAGGACCCTTATAATGTCATGTTTCATCACTGGTTTCGTTAGCACCTCCTGTATATGCGCTTGAATACACGCATTTCGTGTCTCTAAATCAGTGAATCCAGTGAGAGCGACTATCGGATATGGATACCCAAGAGTACCTCTTATATGATTCGTTGCTTCGATACCATTGGTTCCGGGCATACTAAGATCCATGAAGATGAGACCATAATGGAAACCACCCACGATAGAATCTTCCACCAATTTGATCACTGAATCACCATCGGTGGCTGTATCTATTGCACTTACTCCGATTTGTTCAAGCATCTTCACCATGATTGACTGATTCAATATGTTGTCTTCAGCTAATAGGATTCGCATATCCGGAGGAAGCTCAATGTCGGGGGTTTTAGGTCCCGTAGGTAGAAGCGGGGAAACTGCAAATGCTGGAAACTTATCTGAGGATGCGGACCCTGGGGCCGTGGCACCAGAAACGTCACTTGGTGACTGTGAGTGTCTATTGTAGTAAGCTCCGAGTTGACGAGGAGGAATCATGAGTCTCGCAGGTCGATGTGGCGAGGGAGGATCAGTTTCGCCGTGCATCTCGTCCGAGTTAAAGGAGATAACCGATGACCGCTGAGTAGCCGATTGTCTATCCGGATCAAACAAGTCAGGGGGTAAATTGAGTAATAAGGAGGAGGCTGACTTATTCGGAAGGCTTCCAGCTACCGCATGTACGGAGGATGGTTGAACATGAGAGCTAGAATGGATGGAACCATCTGCAGCACTGTTTTCACTAGATCCATGTACACCACTCTGAGTGGGCACTTTGTTAGAGCTTTGTGACTGTAATGAATTGACAGATTGCTGATGGCCATGGCGATTTCCATGACCATTATTCTTGCTACTATGTGCACTCAGCAATTTAGCAACGGGGTATGCCCTGGTAAGCAGCATTTTGGATCCATTGGAGATATGATGGGCGTGGCGAGATCTTCGAGAATTTGGTGGCATAAACATACTGTATTTTGAAATTGAGCGATGATGATTTCCATGGCATTTTTCAGACGTATTTTGCGAGCCCTGGACTAACATCACCTCTCCAGAATGTAGTGACATAGTTGCGTAGACATTTTTCACCTTGAACTCGATAGGCGGCCCACAGAGTCCTTGTATTTGTTCTGCCGAGCTATCAAGAACTTCAACGGGAACTCGCAAAACAACCGTTGAGCCGACATCTTTCGCGCTATATACGGTAACATAACCACCAATGCCCTCAGCGAGGTGCTTGGATAACGCCATACCCAATCCAGCTCCTTTATGATTTTTGCGGAGTGGGTTGTCACCTTGAACAAAGAGGTCGAAAATACGCGCAAGTTGTTCATGAGAAATACCCACTCCAGAATCAGTCACGAGGATCTCTAAAACACCGTTCGCAGAGCTCAATAAACCGCCGTATGGCTCCAGGTTGATAAAGGGATCATCGAGGCGCCTTAACTGAGCAATGACCGACACGTTGCCATCTTCAGCACTGAATTTCATCGCATTGGACATGAAGCTCAAACATATTTGGGCGATGTGGTCCATGTCCCCTCGCATATTCAGGTTGCATAGTTGCTCAGGTACAGCAGCTAGAGCAAAAGTAACGCTTAACGAACCGACACGTGCCATAAAAAGATCGGAGAGTGTTCCCATGAGTTTTGTCGTTGAGAATACTGATACTACCGGTTCAACTCCAACTAGGCTCTTTGACAATTCAAGTAATTCATTCAATAAGCCCATAAGAATACGGCCACTCTCGATAATCAAAGCTAGTGCGCCTCTGACCTTCTGAATGTCTTCTTCATCCACACTAACGGCAGTTAGTCCCATTATCCCATTGAGAGGGGTTCTCAGTTCATGCGTAATGATTGCGATGAACTCTGATTTAGCAGCATTAGCCTCCTCTCTAAGCTCTCTAGCCATTTGTGCCTCCTTAGTTCGTGATTTCACCTGATCTTCTAGGTGAAGGTACTGCCCATTCAACCGCTCTACCATGTCATTGTAAGTCTCAACTAAATCATCTGTCTCATCCGTGAACCATCGATTAAGTTGAGGCAATGGCAAGGGTATAGTGTATCGGTATTCACTCAAGCTTGGAGTATGAGAGGAGCGCCTTTCATCATCGCATTCTTGAATCTTGCTCGTGCTAGGGTTGACTACCTTGTCAGTTGGTGAGGCTTGGGGTGTTATGGGCTCATTTAAAGTGCGAACTAAGCTTGAGTGATTTGGAAGTCCGTTTGACAGTTTTTCTCTCGTATGGCGAGAATCTGAACGGCTAGAATTTGACAGAGTCCCGCTGACCGGACTTGATATCTCAGCCATAGCCTCATCACTGTCAACAGTTCGGAGGCGATCGATATGAATTTCCTCATCTTGATGATCGAAATCTGCGCTATCTCCTGGAAAGCTCCCTTCTTTATCCTCATCAGCATCATCTAACTCCTCAACAATAAACATGGGTCGAAGTTTCATGTTTTGGTAGACAACATAGAATCCTCGGGTTTGCCAAATACTTAAAGGTAGCACCATGACCAGCACAGCGCCTAACACACCAACTGCTACACCAATAAGTTTGTTGCGTAAACTCCGTGCATCAGTGAAGGCTTCCTCTTCACGAATAGCAACGAAAACTAGCCACTGTTCAGTGATTATGTTTGCGTAGCTAAATCCAACACTAGCTTTTCGCGTTGGCGGAGAAGTTGTTCGCATCTCTGCCGAAGTAAGTTTTCCCAATGAGGTATAAGGGGGAACATAAGAAGGCTGCGCGCCTACAAAGGGACTTGTTTTGTTTACCTTGCCATCAGTATCGTTGTTCAGCACCGTCACATTGCGATTAGAAAAGCTTCTATTATTATAGGTGCTCCGCCGATCTATTCTACCAGTGGCATAAGGCTGCACAGAGTCATATCTATCGCTGCTTTCATTCCCGGACACGAAAGGATACCCATTTATGCTGTCGTTTTGTTTTGTCGGATCCCTGGAACCGTCTTTTGCCAGATCATACGCTGGTATGATCACAGGAAACGAGGAGACTGGTAGAGGTCTGCTATCACGAATTTCTAAATAGGGATCGGCAAACACGAATTTGAAATGCGAATTGTTTGCAGATGTGACGATGTCGCGTTCTCGAACTGCATTTGCCCAAACTTCGCTGAACTCAGAATTAGTGAAAGAGTTAGCCGATAAGGGCATTGAAAAAACAATGGTGGCATAGCCTATCCAGTCGGCATTGCTGCTGGTCGCAAGATTCCCTAGTTCAGCGTAAACAGGAGTTTTTGTAATCCCCAAAGTAAGTGAGTACGTAAGAAAGGAGTCTGTGGCATTACTGGTGCTCAGAGTACTTTTGCCAAGCACGGCCGGGTATCCGTTAGCCAAGTACCCCAGTGTGCTATTAACGTCCTTCGGGTTCGAAAGCGGATAAAATCTGCGAGGGAGCAAGTTTGACTGCTGACCCAGGCGCGAGTTCGAAGAAGCGCGCTGGGTATAAGTATACACACTGTTAAGATTGTTATCATACAGTTGTGCGCTCAAGATGTATTTTGAAAGAAATACTTGAACGTTTATTTCCTGATCCATGCTATTCCAAAGACTGTGGCTGAGATTTTTTCTATTGGCGGCCTCAATGAAGTCAATCACGCTGGGACGCGACACAAGTGAGGCCATGTCACTGCCAACAGCACTGAACTGTTGTTCCAAAGAGATAGCAACCATACCAGCTGTAGTGGATAGTCTTTCTTGCATCAGATTGAGAGAATACTGCCACACCTGAAGAGCAGTGACGAGCAGTAATATAAACAGAGACAGAAAGCCAATAGAGACGATTAGAATGGTAGACTGTGCCCATAGAGGTAGCCTGATATACCAGTGCTTATCGGCACGGCCAATAAAGTGCATTTTGCGCCAGAAAGAAGTAGGAGACGCTGGTTTCTTGTCTTCATTTGGCCAAAATTTGGTGACCTTTCTGTGCCTCTGATATGGATGTAAATTACCCGAGTCATCTTGAGATCGAGAGTTTGTGGAGTCAGAGTGCTGCGCTCCATCAATGCTTTCAATCTTCGCACCCCATTTGCTTTTGAAGGCCTTAGATTCTAGAGAGTGTAAGGACATAAGGATCTCTAGAGTTCTGGAGGATTGAAGCAGTGGCCAGCCACTGAATTAATCTGTCAGGTTAGAACGACTACACCTCCGTAGTGACTTGAACAACCGCCTTTCACGAGGCTCTTTTTTCGACTGTGTGGGAGTCGAATTTGTCGTTCGTGTTGGCCCCCTCACCGATCACCGTGCGTTGATATTATTATGCCCGTACCTTCTTTGTCGTGTGTACCCTCACTAACCCTACCGTCATGGTGATGTTTCCTCTAACCCTGAAAGATCCTAGAATCGCGCCCGGCCTCATGATTTCTTACTGTGAAACGTGCTTTGCGACGTACATAAAACCTTGTCTAGCGGAGAATATGACATTTTATGGCTGTTATATCTGACGGAAAAATATTGTCTTACGTCTAGAAACTACGCAGTTTTTATCCCCACGAGTGCCCACATTGGCAACTTACTGCTGTTATCTTTGGGTAGTGATAATGGTTAGAATAGAGGTATCTCGTCTCTCTCTTCGCCTCGCACCAGACGTAGTTGGTGTAGTATAGTGCGTGTGAAGTATGTAACTTCATTATGTGTGTGCATATCACATAAATATGATCAGTTCCCGAACCCTCAGGGTAGTCGAGCTCATAGTTAATATAGCGGCTACGGACCCGATAGCCTGGCATTCGCCTCAAACAAATACGGACACTGGAATTTACCTACTAGCACCGTATGAACTGGGGAAAGACGGTAAATACTCATGAGCCCATCGCGCTGTCTGATTTCGATGCGGTTTCCCGATGGAATGGTCTCGTGAAATGTTTGGTCGCTGACATCAATGCATTAATTGATATCGACTTCGAACTGGCCACTATGGCCACAAACTTACACCACTTGACTGATAAACGGATTCAATTCGCTAAAGCATGGCGAGCATATGAAATTGAAATGCTACGAGTTTATGATAGTCATCTTAACGCAGCCCTTCTGTATCAAAACAAGCCAGACAAGGGAAGGAAAGCTGCTGCCAAGTTGTCCAATCAATTGCGACAACATTACGCCAACAAGGCGATGCTATCGGGCACCGAGGCGTTGCCTCCAGAGTACTGGGAGATCCCGACGATTTCTAAAGTACCAGCGCCAGTTTTTCCCAAGGTGACTGACAATAACTTGCCACTAACAGGCACATTTTCAAGCACTATATTCGGTAAAATGAATCACTACCGGGCGCACCATCATCTAACTGTTCATGGTGCCAAGGCACATGTTCGTTCATTGACTTTGGTCCTTGCTGAAGAAAAAAGTAAACAGTCATCTCGAGACCAACGACGACGCGTCCTTCTTCAAACTATAGCATCTATTGAGCGAGAAATTTACGACTATAGATCAAGGTTAAACCCAGAGACTGGCAAACGCATCTGGAAAAATGCTTATGATATGTATTGCGGAGTAATGCGAAGTTATTATGCTTCATCTCAGATAACCAGTCATTCGCAGGCACACGATACTTGCACATCCGAGTCGGAATCCAGAGGATTCAGCACTCCCAGAAATAGCCCCCAAACAGCTACGTCAGACGTGTCTGTTTCATTTTCCCAGAAATATCGGATCCCGAGGGAAGAAAGCACGTTAACAGTAACACCACCTTCAGTGGCTCTCACGAAGCTTCAGATAAACCCAGAGGCTGTAAGCACAGAGTTGCGTCATATCAACACGAATGACGGAGTGCATACGCCAAGTGTAGTCTACGATAATGAAGGCCCAGAAGCAACGAATCGCTCGACGGAAACTCGAGATCATTGTGTTGAGAAGTCCTCATCGCTATCCTCAACCAGTTTAGAGTATCGTCTTTCCGATCAGTATGTCGACGCTAAACAGTCGGCATTTTGTGTTATAATTCCAGTGGAAAACAGAGAGTCCCATGCTCGACAAAAAACCTCTCGAAATATGTCAGCTCCATGATTAACAGAGTGCCCCCTTCTGAGCCATAATAGAATATGATTGAGTATAATATTAGAATCAAAAAACTGGTTAGGCGGAGATCTGTTTCAAATGTTTTTACGATTTCAAATTGCTAGTTTGAAACAAGTAGACCTGCTGGAGCACAAACTCCAGATCAGGGGCCTTGGTAAAGTCCCGACGCAACGATACTACTAGCCCATGCAAAAAGTCAGCTATTCTAGTGATGCTATCGTCCCCAGTTTCAAGTGCACTATGACCAGGTGAAGGATGGAGTATTTCCTCAGATTTGACGCCTTTCGTGATTGAGCTCAGTTCGGCCATCTTATCAGCGTACAGCTGGTCTACGTCTTTCAATTCTCTTCGTAAGCTCAAAATTCGATCATTTTGCCTTGTAATGAGGTCCAAAGAATCTACGTTCAATTTTTCTTCCTGAGAGGCTAATCCAGACTCCAACAATGGAGGCAGGTCGTTATCGACAGATTTCAAGACTTGGCCCCACAATTCCAGGTATTCAGCTTTCACACTATTGGGTGGCATTCCGTAGGGATCGTTATACCCGATATAGCATGCTCGGCTCGATCCTGTGTGATCTTTGTATGTTCGCACAGAATTATTATTTACGCTGCTATGGACTGTCTAGGAGAGAGGGCACGGAAGCAAGGTTGTTGACAAGCCCTCCGATGCTCCTGCCCTCTCACCCTACCTTAACGATCTGCCAGCCAGAGGCTATCGCCAGATAAGTATTACCAATCAGCTGCCCTTATCACCCACCTCCGGAATTTTTCACTAAGTAGACAGTCCCTGCATTTTGGTCGATGAGAGTGTCTTTGCCGGTATTCCGGATCCCACGAAGGCTTGCAAGCGAGGTTCTATCCTCTGCCTCAGCGAAAACGGAAGCCGGACAGCCTGAGTCTCAAGTGTTCTTCAATGAGCTCCCTGAGCAGTTACGCCGCTTTTTTCAGAAGTACCCACCAAAACCATTCCGAGAATACTCCGCCAGACCGACCAAAACTAACGCTCCTGATGCGAATCCGTTTTTGGCCAACAAGCATCCTGTGACGAATACGTGGCATAAGCCGCAGTACTCGATGCGCAGACAAGCAGATCTTTGGAAGGCTGCTTATCGATTTGGAATTCAACACCTGCTGCCAGATCTGCTTCACAAGCGCAAGTTCTATGAGGAGAAATATGATGAGGGCATCAAGTTGAAGGGCGCACGCTTCTTTAAGTTGACCAAGAGCGAGCGTAAGGCCCCCGAACGAGCTAAGGAGGTTGAACAAGCCGTTGCTGACCTTGACAATAAGATCGCTGAGCGCAAGGGCCGTCGATTCGCAAAATTTTTAGAAAATAAGGAGAAGGTGCCGTTTGTCTAGGTTGGCATATCGTGGAACCCTTATTTATATCTTTGTATATATTGTGCAGTAAGCTTCTTGAATACTGAATAGATAAGAATCTTATTGGATCTATAAAATAATAGCAGAATAACGCCTTTACCATGCTTTTCTTTGTACTTTTCTATGTAAGTTTCGATATTATTTACTACTGCCCTGTAATCCATTATCATTTATATTTTTGCTATGCTGGCGAGAGAGTCCCGCACTTAAGACCGGCTTCAAAAACATTACGTTGCTTGACTCAAAGAATGGCGAAAAGCAAAACTCCACGGTTCTGTATGTTGCGGCACCAAGTCAGCAATAATGTCGTTGAAGTAGAAGCCTGCGAGCAAAACCAAATATGCTAGAATCAGAATCGAACCCTTAAAATAGTTGCTACGCCCTTCAGAGTGAACATGACCGTAGAGAATCATACTAATGATCCAGGCCCACGTGTCCCATTCTGGAAATAGAAGCACAAAAACGTATTTCCGCAGCGCCTCTCCCATATGCGCGGAGACGTGGCGTTGGCTGGCTAAAACAAGAGCCGGAATCTGCAGCAAGCATACCTGAAGCGCATAGGCACTTCCAATTTCCAAACTAAGAGAAACGTTCCCGTAGAGTGCAAAGGATATGGCATTCAAAAATTCCGTAGTATTGGGAACTAACGCAAACACAGTTAATCCGAGCATTCGCTGGGAGATGTTGACGTGTTCCAAAACCACGTCTACGGAGTCGACCAGAATTTCGGCAATCATGGCATATAGCAACGTGGCCGACAGAAGAATGAGATAGCTCTTTTTGCGACCCCAATTTGGACCATCTTCGGTGCTACTTTCGTCAATCTCTTCGGCATTAGCGTTCCAAATCATCGCGGCGTGAGTGCGTAGTGTGAACATTAGACCAATTGTGTACGCGATGAACAGCACTACGGCACAGAAAACGCCAAACGGTTTGATTATGCGCAGGTACAACTGGTCATCGGCTTTCAAAGGAATTGTCGAGCTCCAGCATCGTTTTTCGCCTGTGTGGGGCTGTGAATCACACCGAATCTCCGAGGGACCGTAGAACGCAAAAAATATGGTAGGAGCAATGACCCCGACAACAGTGTACAGCAGCATCGTAGAAGTAGCGCCGGCGCTCTTGGGGTTAAATCGCTGCGTTTTGCGTTTCAGCGCCCCTGCACACATCGACATCCCAGGCATGAGCAAAACACCAGCCAAGACTGAGCCCGTGATGCTGCCTTCAACAAGTTCTCCCTTTCCTTGTTTTAAGGCGACGATGTATAAGTAAACCTCCACGATTGTGGAGAAAAATGCATTTATGGTCGCACCCATCGACATAGATGACTGAGCGCTGATACTAGCGACTGCCTGGCCGATGAAGTGAGCTAATGGCACAATAGAAACTAGTGAAAGCAAAAAGTGAGCACTACTCGGTAGCAAATTGAGGGATATCGAGTCAGCAATGGTCACGAAAACCACGAACATCATGTTCAGTAGCATCACATTGGTACCGTCTACTGTGTATTTGTAGTACTTCATACCGAAGGCTCGGTAGGTGCACAGCACAATGCCATAATCATGCTGAGTGCGGTCATCTTCGTCTTCACTCAGAATCGCCGCAGACCGTACCCTCAATGCGAGCGGGTGGATACGCATATGGTGAAGCATATGGTAGATAACACGAGCCATGGGTACACCAAATACACCTAACCAACAAAGTATTCCCACAATCGTGGCTACTGGTAGCAGGACGAAATAGTAACCAAGGTAGAATAGGATACGAGCAACAGTCCATCGACCACGACCGAACAATCGCATGTGTCTGCGAAGCTCTACAACATTGCGGGGGTTCTCATTGGACTGAGAGTACTGACTGGGTCGACGCCTTCGGG
This sequence comes from Starmerella floris, assembly GCA_030555655.1. Lineage (NCBI taxonomy): Eukaryota > Fungi > Ascomycota > Dipodascomycetes > Dipodascales > Trichomonascaceae > Starmerella > Starmerella floris. Next base: position 130,626 of record JANIWM010000015.1, read on the forward strand.
GAGCAAAAAACAGGCGACTTGGTTGTTCGCCCCCATCGGAGCTTTGCTGCCACGCCAAATAGTCAGCCACGGGCCGGCCGTGACCATCGTCCTCTTCACGGTAAGCATCACTGTAAATAAGCTGCACATACTTTCCGAATGGTCTCCAGAAAAAGAAAGCCATTTCTCTTATCAAAGATGAGTAGCGTCGAGCGTAGTCGCTGAACGGAGAGAGCAAAAAAATCGGTACCCACATAACAACGAATGCTGCAAACAGGACAAGACCAAAAGTAAGAGACCATATAAGGTTCCCCAGTTGAACGCTCAGTGGCACGAGCCGATTTGGTTCAGAGTGTATATCCTCATCGGCGTTCTGCTCGACACTGCGTCGCTTCTTATACAGAGCCGGCTTCCAAAGCCGAATTCCAAAAGGGTGAGCCGTATTGATGGCGTTCTGCCTATCCCGCATTGTGAAGCTTTCGTCTGACTTTACACTTACAGCATCGTCGTTATCGACTTCCTGTTCGCGGCGCTCTCTACGACTGAGGCCGCCCACATCACTGACAAGTGGAGCCAGATTTCCGCCCAACAGCATATGACTTTCGTCTTCGCAGTCTTCGTTCGATACCGACTGACCCGAGGAGCCACTAACGTCTGATGCCTCCCGTTGGGGGGACACAGGATTAGAAGTCCGATGGCCTTCAGAAAAGCGAATTGAGTTCGGTTCCGCCATCCAATAGATGGGGTCAATTGGTATTATCTAAGTGTCGTAGGGCAGTGAACCGACGGTATTCCGCAGCAATCAACGCTTATCCAATAGTGTGGTACCTATATAACTGCAAACTGACTTTGTTCTGGGGGTTGTGGAGGAGATTGTGTGGTGGTTCCTGCACTGGGTCTACGAAGCTCATTATCACGTGTTTCACCTCTTACTCCCGCCGTGATAACGGAGTGAGAATTGATGGCGTTTGAATAATGAGATGCGTTAAGGCTTTAAGGAAACAACTACTAATAAAACATTCATCTCCTATGATATCGATTAAAAAGCCCATATCAGAAATAACAAGTCGCGATGAATTCATGATCTTAATCGCTAAGTCTAGTACTGCCCTTCAGTTGTAACATGCAAGTTAGAGGTGGTTGCTTAGTTTTTCAACGTTTTCTTCATCTCTTCATCCAAAACTGTATCGTTGAAAACCATTAATGTTCCTAACATCGCCTTAAATCACAAAATTCTCATCTGCAACTTGAGTTTAACTGATATCGATCTATACGTGCTTAAAATGGAAGTTAGATAACTGCATGCATAAGGGTAAACATCTCGAACTAGAAGTATATCGCTAAGAGGAGAAGGTGCCGCAGAAGTACCAAAATTGGTATAGGCTGTGTGTATTTGCATGGGGTAAGGTGATCCATCCGACCGCAAAAATATCAGTACCCACGTCGAGGTATTTCTTAGCGACTTTATATAGATCTGCAGGCATTCCAGGGGTTCGAAGCAACCGCTGTATTTCTATCCATTTTTAGTTTTTAAACTTCATGACTGAATTCTTTTGGGGTCCACAGCGAGAGCTTTGATCAGTTAATAAGGCAGGCTCCTGCTAATGATATATCGGCATATACATTTATCCTCCCTGCAATTTAGATAGTTTTGTGTATCAGAGAGGCATGGCTATTTTTAGATGGGCGAAATGGGTACTAATGTGAGAGGTCTTACGTAAAAGGGTCTGTGTTAAAGAATGCTGCACTCTTGGTTTACACACTGGCGCGGAGCACAGCCGGGGTGGGGAGGGCATAGATGAGGTGGCGCTCTTAAGAGGTCCTTCGATGGGCAATCCCTGAGGGGTTTTGAATTGTGTTTAGGGGATAGTATGGTGTATACGCATTTGATATTGAGTATCCCTAGAGTTGAGCTACATGTATGCTTCTTTTATATTTTGACTGGTATCCACGTTTTATAATAATGTGCTTTCACTTTCTTCCAACGCCTTTCTGGAATGCGTCCCCGGTTGGAGGCGCTACCCTAGCACATCCATGAGGAATCGAGGGTTCACCACAGCAGAGGGCTGCTGCCTGTGCACCACGTGATGACTAGGAATACGCGTTCCAAGGGATAATTGTCGAATTACGCTCAGCCCGGAATCTAGGCGTGGCCGCGTGCTCCCAGACATTTTTAGTGCATCTCTAACCCAAACCAAGCTAAGCTGTGCTGACAGTCAACCCACGCCCGCCCTCATATACAGTAACACCGCTCACCACAACAATTCCGCAACACACCACTTGCCATTCTCTTAGTTAGAAGGTCTTGGCGGCGGGCTCATTAGATACAAGTCCACTTAGGCGGTTCTTGGTTTCTTTTATAATCACAAATTACAGTCAAAGAACGGCTGACTGTGATAATTCCGTCTGGTAAGGTGCCCCTCTAAAATCTTCGTGCAGATTTTTCTGGATCGAGCTCATCAGATATAGGTGACTCTATACGCATAACCAAAATCGATTTCCTGTCTTCAGTCCAAATATTGAAGATAAGGCCCACCAGTGCCTAAGGAATCTAAATACGGGAGAATCGCGACAGCAAGCTTGGTGCCAGTACCTCATATAGTATCATTGGCAAGATCAGGCAAAATTCATCGCTGATAGTAGAACTCTCTCGAACGAGCGTGAATCCACACCAATACTGTCAATCCTAAAGCGATCATATTTCTCTCACTTCTATTTGAGACAGCGCAATACATGTGGTTGAACTCACTGAGCGCAGGCCTCCTCCTATTGGGGTTTGCGACTGCCGATACCACATCTCAGTCGGCTGCATCATCAGATATAACCCGTTCCACAGTGTTGGTTACAGCCACGGCTTCCCCCACCATGGTATGGTCGACTCCTGTTGGCAAACCCGGTACTACGGTGCCGTACATTCAAAGATTCACCCAATACTTCGAAAGCATTCACCAGCCCATGTCGGGTAAGATTGGTCTAGGAAATTCTGGAAATTCAGTTGGCACATCCCGGAATTACCCGCTAACTTCCGCGAAACCGGCCAGTGACATCGTGCCCTCAGCCACACCATCACAAGGAAGTGCGCAGCAAAAAGGCGGCGTGCTGGTGCAGAGACTGTCTATGAATGATAGAGGCCAGGTCCAGCCTGAGACATGGGCCACTGTGGTAGCTCTAGGTGGTGACACGACGTGGTATGGCCCTAAGATTAGCCAAACATCTGCTGACACCGCTGTGAAACAGAATACTAATGCGGTCGTTAAGAGCATTACTTCGGATACCGCAAGCTCCACTGCTACCGACATCTCCACGACATCATCATCATCCTCCTCGTCCTCGCCCGTAGTCCCTGCAGGAGTCCCGGTGCCACCGGCTACAACCACGTCGACTTCCAGTGTTCTTCCGCCCGGGGTATCTTCGACATCTACCCCTGGCGTTGTTGATCCTGCTGCGACACCGTCGGCGCTTTCCACCTCGACTCCAGGTGTACCCAACGCCCCGGTGACACCGGCTACAACCACGTCGACTTCCAGCGTTCTTCCGCCCGGGGTATCTTCGACATCTACCCCTGGCGCCCAGTCAACGACTGCTCCTGCCGGGGTCGTTCCTCCGGCGAACGCCCCTGCAAACCCCCCGGCAGCCAACCCCCCGGCAGCCAACCCTCCGGCAGCTAATCCTGCTGGGAAGCCGAACCCCCCGGCAGCAAACCCGCCTGCAGCTAATCCTGCTGGGAACCCGGCAGCGAACCCCCCGGCAGCGAACCCCCCGGCTAACCCCCAGAGAAACCCTCCGGCAGCAAATCCTCCGGCAGCAAATCCTCCGGCAGCAAATCCTCCGGCAGCAGATGCCGATGGACAGCCGGCCCCTCCCACCTAATCTCAGCGTTGGCTCCATTTAGCGAGACACTTGTAGTTTACCTATTTATCTTAGCACATGTTGAAGGTTCTAGCCTTTCATTTCTTGGTACGCATTGAATTAAAAGATGATCACTCGAAGAAAGACCTTCTCCTTGTTTCCGGAGTCTTGTCAATAACGCTGTGAGAGTGTCACGATATACGGAATCCAAATGATCTGGAGCGGTGAGCCTCGTGCAGCATGGCGAAGTTAAAGCGGTGTCGAGAGATCCAGGGCCCAACAAGAATCCACTCAACGCCATAGTTTGGAAAATTTCAACAGTTTCCGATGGGGCGGGGGAAATGACTGTGCCGATGTGAACAAGGGATTGTTGATATATGACAACAAATTCTCGGCAGAAGGCGGGATGTTCGCCTGTATAAGGTACGTTACCACAGAAGATATGTTCATAGTTTATATGGAATCGGTTAACTTAACCAATATGTGTTGCATGTATTTTCCAGATTAGAGCTCGATCTTCACGGTCAGACCACCGTCGTCAGCCGGGGTGAACGGCTGGAATTCGAGCTTGCTCCGGTCGTTCATGTTCAGCACATTCTTGAGGTTACGGGCGGCCTGCTGCGAGGACTGGGCGTCTCCCTTGACCCAAAGCTGGATACGGCAGGTACCCTTGGGGCGCACCATGGCAAACACGCCATTCACGCTGTCATTAGTGTCTAAAGTGTTACCGATCAACGAAAGCAAGATGTTGAGCCACTTACCGTCCATCTCCTCAGACATACGAAGGTGGGCAGCCCAGCGCCCGCCGTTCTTGTTGGCAGGGTCTTCCCACTCGGGGCGAATGCCCTTCTTGAAAAAGGCGAAGTCGGCACGCATCGGCAGCTGGGTCACGCGCGGCACGGAGTTGAAGGCGCCCCAGAACTCCTCAACGGTCGAGACAGTGACGAGCTCTTTGAGCAGATCCGCCCAGTTGTCGGTCTGGCCCTGCGCCGGCTTGAGGTACCACATCGTCCACTTGGTGTCGAGAGGGTGCACCACGGAGAAGTCCAAGGACTCCAGCACGGTCTTATCCTCCGACTTAGTCGTGGCATCACTCTCAGGCGCCACTTCCTCAGGCTTCTTGTCCTCGACGCTCAGCTTGTCCACTTGGGCCTCAACAGAACTCATTGATAATTTTTTTCTGTGGAATCCACACAGGTGCTAAAGAGAGGTATGTGGTGGGGGGGTTTGTGATGACGAATGCACCCACACCTTGACAAAATTCAGGTGGTACACAGCCTACGACATGTCTCCGAGATACTGCTGGGCTGGAGGGCTCCACCACCACCTTAGGTCAGACGGACTCAGTCCCCGGTATGGGCTCAAGCTTGGGTGGCCCACCCCACCATCACCGGATATCAGATGTCTAAGGCGTTTTGCGGAATTGCATGTTCGTAAGCTAGAAGGTTCTCAGTCTAGCGTGGGGCTCGGGGCGCCCTACGCCAAGAATAGAACACAAGAAAGCGCTTTCTACGCGGCGGCACATGACTATTTCCCTTGTGGTCGTTACTAGATACGTGCATGCGCCGGCCCCTGAGGTTAGGCTACCTTCCTCACCGATTTAACTTTCCCACGCCAGCTTTTTACGTGAAGCACCGCAGGGAAATGATCCGGTCTCTGCTCGGCACACAACCGGCACGACCGCGAATGGGCTGTTTGGTGAGACCATTTACGGTCAATGCCCGATGGCCGCCCCAAGGGAGAATAGCTGCGATGGGTGGGGCTGTGGCGAGACCCGCCCCTCAGTGGGGCGCATTTCAAGACTGTTGTCGCCCTCCGGCATGGTTTATGACCCGCGCAGGAATTGGCCCTTCGGTGGGTTCCATACGATTTTATGGACATGATGCGGGTAGTCATGGCGATCAGCCGCCACCAAATGCCCCCGCTCACCTGAACGAGCGGCCCAAATCGGACCCGGAACCCACGGCCGCGGCCCGGCCCACGGCGAAGCCATTGGCGAAGCCCAAGCTTCCCAACACTCTTGAGCACCACCTTAAACAAGTAGAGGGCCTATGGAGCCGGCTGGCCGTGCGCACAAAATGGGCCCTCATCAAGAACTACCGCCCGTTCAACACCGACGAGATTGGCGCCGTATTCTCGTGGATCATCTGGGGTCACATTTTGTGGATTCTGCTGGGTACCACCACCTTTATCTCTCTGGTAGTGTGGGCCCTGTCGCAGTTCCGCACCCAGGATGCCTTGGCTAGGTGGGTCGGTCGGATCGTGACTAAAGAGACGGGATTGCGGGTTGTATTTGAACAGGCCATTGTGCCAGATTGGAAAGCCGGCGCCATTGTGTTTCGGAAGGTGTTTATTCAGCGGCGGCCCGGTGCCGTGAACAAAGTAGCCACCGGGTCGCAAGCCGAGGCGCTCAGCGACAAGGTGGTAGCCCAGTCCACCAGGGAGGACGAGGGCAACTACACGCAGTTCGACCTCACCGTCGACACAATATCCGTGACCCTATCTTTGAAGCGGTGGCTTAGCGGTCGCGGGATTCTCGAAACGGTGGAAGCCCGGGGCGTGCGGGGTGTGGTTGACCGCCGGTTCGTGAAGTTTGATCCCACGTACGACCCGACGAAGCACCGTAAGAAGTACAAACGTGGTGATTTCGACTGGGACACCACTAAGGTTGAGGACCTCGTGGTCACCGTGCTGCAGCCGGATCACCAGGAGGCAGCTTATGACTATGCTGCTAGGGTGCGCACACTGCGCGACCAGGGGCTGTCGCAGCCGGAGATCCTGCGCGAAATGCGCGAGCACTATGCCCGTATTGAGGAGCTCAAACGCCGCGACCGTGAGCTGATTGAGGCGCACGGCGGTCCCGCCAACCCGGCCCGTGGTGACCCAGTGGGCGAATCTTTGGCGGAAGTGACTGGGTTGCCACCGTTCGAGTTTTGTTTGTTCCATTGCGAGCTGCCGCGCCTGCGAAAACAGTGGCTGTTCTACGATATGCTGAACGCGAATTACCTGAGCGGCTCATTCGACAATGCTATGTTCTCGATGCATACGCGGCAACTCCCCACCGACGTGAACGTGAACGTGCGATCCCGGTATCAGCCCCGCATCCCGCAACCGACATTCAAGAAGGTGCAGCGTCTTCGCGTTGACAACGTGGACATCCGGCACCTCAATCGAGGGGTCACTGGGATGTTTGGCTGGATCGAGAGCGGATCCTGCGACTTCTTGGCGGACATTATGCTGCCCAGCGACGACATCGAGCTGACGTTCAAGGAGGAATTGAAGGATTTGCTCGAGCGGTGGGAAGCACAGGTAACCCAGATTTGGTCCAATGGAAAGCCGGGCGACATCGTGACACAGGTCGAGCAGGATGTGCTGCGTCGAGAGTCCCAGAAAACCGTAACTATCGATCTTCGGGTCCAGTTCAACAACCCGCGGGCCACGGCGCCGCTGTATTCACCCGACCTCAACTACGTGAACAATGCCATCATTCATCCGATGGTCGCCTACATCAACTCCCGGGACACCTATATCCCGGTGCATTGCCACGTTGCGAAACGTCTCTATGACTTCGATGGCAGCTGGACTGTCTACGACAGCGGATTGATGGCGGATCTCAGTGGCGAGATCTACCGGGCGTTTGCTCGCAACGCCCAGGACGATGAAGAACGCTCCCGCCGCATCAAAAAGGTGGGCTTTTGGTCCTTACAATTCATGGCCCAGCTGGTGCTGCTCACATTGGGTATTGTGGCATGATTTTGTGTACATATCTCTCACGATTATTTATTGTTTACGAATAACGACTTTTTCTTTTTTCTTGAAGTGGGAGCCCACCAATGCCCAATTGGCTGCCGGTGGTCGTCAGACCTCATATATATTTCCCTAATCGCGACTGCCGGCGAGCGGTTGGCGTGTTAGGGATTGGGTTTGACCCCTATTGATATAGCAAAAAATTGGCGAGATCACTATTGAATTCATCACCTACAATGGCGGCAGTTCCGAGTACTTTTGATCCTAACAAGGCCGAGAACCTCGAGGATATTGAGAAGCAGTTCGCTGTTCGCGCTGTCGAACACGCACACGCTTATTGGACCCTGCTGGAGAAATTCGGCGGCCGTAAGCTCAAGCTCACCAAACTGGACGATGATCTCTACAATGACCTGCTCGAGACTTTCCCGGAGTTTCAGAATGGCACGGCTGCCGGCGAGAAACTCGATGAAAACTCTATGAAGAACAAGGAGGGCAAAGCCAAGTGGTTCAAATTCGCCCAGAGATACGAGAACACCGTCGCTGATTACAACTTCGGCACCCTTCTGCGTGTGCGATCCAACGAGGAGTTTGACCAGGACAATACCATGTTTGCCTTCCGGGTGCAGGCTCTGGCCATTGAGATTTTCCGCAACCGACACGGTCTCAATGATTGGGTCTACAAGGGCAAATAAACAACCTAACCTAATCAGGATGACTCTGTAAATAAATTAATATTGTAATGGAACCAAAATCTTCAGAATGTAAACAATCCTGATGGCTGTGAAAAGACCATTGCTGCGGATACAATCATTGCTTACACAGATGGAATCAGTATTAATGGATAATAATTAAGTTAAGGGAGGTAGAATCCATTTTGGTGAGTGTGGGTTTACCAGGTTTGTCTGAGTGTGTATTAAATAAATAAGTTTTAAGGGCTTCCAGGGCTCTGCGATACGACGCTAATCCAGAAAACCGTATTGGTATAAAATGGCCGCCGGCTGGGTTTTGAAATGCTCGATCGTCTTCTCAAAGGTCGTCATTACCTGGGCAATGTCCTCCGGCAGCACGGTGAGACTGAAGATATGGCTGTACAAAGCGTAGATTGCCATTCGGGAGACGGGCACCACTTCAGTCAACGGAGCTTGTTCTATCATGGCCTTGATCTGTACGTATATCGCGGACCAAGGCAGCTGCTTTGCCTGCATAAGCCAGTTGTCCAATTCAGCCAAGGATAGCTTAATTGCCGGAAGATCCGCTAGGGCAGCAATTTCGCTTCTTAGCGGGCGGTTTCTAATGTTGCTATCCTTCATTCGAGCAAGTAGCGGGGCATGTGCAACCAACTGCTCCAAAACCCGGCGGATATCCGGCCGGACGTACGCAAGCCGGCTTTCATACCTCCGCACCACCTCATTAATGCGAAGAGGATCAAGGGCCTCCACGCTACTCACGAATTGATGTAGAGCCTCATTGTCCTCCCCTAAGGCCTGGATCCAGACATTCAAGGCTTGCACAACACTGGACGAAGACGGAAACCCCAGTTTTAGCCCTTCATCACGGAACTCTAGTGCAGTCATTTCATCGGTTATCGGTGCAGAATTGTCGATGGGCAGGGATGACATCCCGGCATACAATTTCGGGCGCGTCAAATTAGTAGCCCTAACAATCCAAGAGCTCAATGTCTGCACTTTCATCAGAAACATGATGTCAGCCTCGGATGCGGCTAACCTGAACTGTGGATCATTTAAGAATTGCGTTGTAGCGGCCAACAGGCTATCAACCACTCTGTTGCTGTTTAGTGCAGTCTCCAGCATACTCCACAGTTCCGTGTATTTCTTGGACTCTGACTGGAGCCTGCTCACAAATGTCTCGACTTGGTCGTCATCAGTGGTTTCCACCAAAAGTCTAACCTTTTCTATACGCTCGCTCTCCGATAACTCCAACCATTTACCCAGATTTTGAGTCAACTGAGTAAGGCGTATGAGGGTGAGATGATCCAGGAGAGGGGATGTAGAGATGGATTGCGAGGGTATGCTACCACGCATGATATCAATCTGCTTTTGAGACGGGAATTTCGTGTTTTGGGCCAGGATTCTGCCCACTGCATCCAACCAGACGCCTTGGTCTCGCGAGTTTTTGACTGGTTTCTCCGCGAGCTTGGATTCAAGAACACTGAAATAATTCTCCGGAGAGGTACCATATACTGTACAGAATTCTGCGTCTGATGGCTCGGGAAGACTAAGGTACTCTTCACAGGTGAGAATTGCTCCCTCCATTCGCACATGAGAATACAAAAGCTTGTGACCTGACGCTGAAGTAATCTTAACGGAAGGAACCACTAATGACGGGATTTTCCCATGTATTTCGCGCACATAGTTTAATTCTCTTTCGCGCAGAATTCGCAACGCCTCTAAAGTTTGCGTTTTCACTGTCTCGTCCAAGCCTTCCGTGGGGTTCACACATATATCATGAACCAACGATTGCAGATTGACGAACTTGGTTGCGTCTGCCCCATTTAGTACTGATGTGACTAGCCAGGATTGTGGAAGCATTAGATTGCACTCTACCGAAGCATTATATTCATGGCGCCAGCGCATTGATTTTACTCGCGGAGATATAACCAGGACCTCACCCGGTAGTTGATCAACAAATTCGATATCGTGATCGTTGGTCTTTTCACCGGTCCGGGCACCCGTCTTCACATACCATGTAGAAGGAGCGCCCTCTATAATCAAACTAACATGGTAAGTTTCTGCAGGTGGTTTGTCCCATTTAGAGGCAGAGAACTGACTTCCGGCCTCTATCTGTGGGACAATGATATCATCCATATCATCACTAATCAACGAAGGCCAGGTCGCTCCCTGGTTTCGCACAGGGAGGCTGCTGATATCACCAAAGTCCCCGCGCGAACCCAGATCTTTGGCATCGTCAGGGAACGCCACGTAGGGAGGGAAACTATGCAATTTGATCGATGGAGAAACAACCTCGACTTGATAGAATTCAGGAAGGCTTTTGAATTCTTTTTCAAGGTCAATCACTGCCGATGGAGCTGGTAGACCTGGTGCTTGCTTTTCTTGAGAAAGCTTCTCTTTCTCGCGCGATAAGGTCTCAATTTGAGACTTGTACGATCGCAACGTGAAGCAAGAGGTCTTCTGTGCGTCCACAGTCTCGATTTTCCGCGTTGAGAGATCTGTAGGTCGAACTCTGGTGTAAACAACAATGCCATAGCTCAGCCGTTTCCAGCCGTGTGTCTCATGATTAGTAGATTTGCTATTACCAGAAGCCTTCGAGTGTTTGCTTCCTGAGGTGCTGCGAACAAGCTCCGCCATTTTGGCAGCATCGTCGGCTACATCCAACTGAGGAATCAGTTTCATATCCATGTCGGCGTGAAGTTTGAGCCATTGACTGAACGGATAAAGCACCTTCATGTAAACATTGCGCATAGTGGTGCTCAGCGTAGGCAGAATTGTGCTAGAGTAACCCAATTCCCGGCCAACCTGGGCCCACTCCTTTCGCCTCACCACTTCATTCATGCCGCCCCGCAGCTCCACGATATGAAACATTCGAAAGAAATCAATAGCCCGTCTTTCAAAAGTAGGGAATCGTACTAGGCGTCTTTTCTTTGCCGCTTCGTCACCCGTAGCCCCGCCCGATCCAGCGTTGGCCATGGCTGCCCCAGAATCCGCAGTTGACATCCCACCATAACTGGTATGGAAGCGGATCAATGCGCGGAAGAAACCACGCTTCGTGTTACGGTAGTCCATTTTTGTGTCAGAATTCAGAAAGTACTGGTTTTGCACCTTGAATCCGGTGTAGTCCTGGTTAAAAGGGACCCGCACAGTGGCTTGTGAGCCCTTAGCGAGCTTAAATTTGACAATTCCAGCGCTGTCTAAAATGTTCCGGTGTTTTTCCACTGTGGATGCATCGAAGTGGTTAAATTCATCTAGGGACAGTTCGATCACAGGGGCCCGAGAGACCCTATCCGGGTGGTCGTTGGCACACCTGGGTTCCCCGCTGACTGCCACAGACATATAGGAATAGGCAAGGCGACTGCGCGCGTTGACAAACAAGAACGGGTAGTCTACACTAACACTCGACGGAGGAAGCTTGTCCTGTATCTGTGTGGGGACGGAGGTAGTCTTTTTGTCCTGGAAAGTCGCGATTTCCTCCCGACTAAACTCGGGCATATCACTTTTTCGGGGTCCCACCGGCCCGAGAACCAGCTGTTCTATCTCTTGGGGTGACATCCCACGCAAACTGGCCCGGCCAAGCGCCTGGGCCTGTTCCTGAGCTTGTTCCTGAACCTTTGACCGCGGGGTCGAAGTCAAAAACGTCAGTGGGTCTAGTTTATCCGGCACATTAGGCGCCACGATGCTGGCCGGCGTGAAGCCCATCTTTAGCGAATCCGGTTGGTTATAAACCGAATTCTCACCTGTGGGTGATGCCAATTGCGCTTGAGTCTTCGCGCTGAATGTAGGTCGCAGACCGGTGTTAGGGTTGGAACTGGACAATGGCTTATCTTGGATGCAAAGAAGAAAGATTAATCGTTTACACTTTAAGTTCGCTAGCGAATATGATGACTTGAATCAGAATGACCATAGCTGTACTCCTGAACACACATTGATTGATGATACACATACTTACACAAAAAATATAGAAAGAAAATTCACTACTTATTCAACTAATTTGGCAAGATGGGAAAATAGTTTACCAGTTAGAACCGCTTCTGTTGCCGCCGTAGGAGTCAGAGTTACCCGACCCGTAAGAGTCAGAGTTACCCGATCGGCCAGAGCCAGAACCATACGAGTCAGAGTTGCCGGAACCGTAAGAATCAGAGCTTCCAGAGCCATAGGAGTCAGAATTGCCAGATCGGCCAGAGCCAGAGCCGAACGAGTCAGAGTTTCCAGAACGACCAGAGCCAGAACCAGATCCGTATGAATCGGAGTTACCAGAGCCGTACGAGTCGGAGTTGCCAGAGCCGTACGAATCGGAGTTACCAGAGCCGTACGAATTGGAGTTACCGGACCGGCCAGAACCGGAACCATACGAGTCAGAGTTGCTGGAACCGCCGAACCCGGATCCAGAGCCCGAACCGGACCCGTAAGAGTCAGAGCTGCTGCCGAAACCGGAACCAGAGCCGGAGCCGTAGGAATCAGAGTTTCCAGAGCGAGAGCCCGAACCGAAAGAGTCAGAATTCGAGGAGCCGCCAAAATCGCCGCGGCCAGAACCGGAACCGGATCCAGAGCCGGAGCCGTAAGAGTCCGAGTTGTCCGAACCATATGAGTTGGAGTTACCGGAGCCATACGAGTCAGAATTGGAGCCCGAGCCATACGAGTCGGAGTTGTTGTTGTTGGAGTTAGACCCATACGAGTCGGAGTTGCCGGATCCGAAAGAATTCGAATTGCCACCGCGCTCGTTACCAAACTGATCCTTCAGCTTGTTGAATCCGTCGGAGAGGTTGCCCTGCTGCGCATCGTTGGCAGCGTCTTTAATGTTATCAAGAAATCCCATTTTATAGATATGTAGTCGTTGCAGTTGCTGATAGAATCTTTACCAGAGTGAAACGCCCTTTATATATTAGAATACCTGGTCATTTCACACAGCCCCTGATCACGCCTAATGCAGCGCAAACCAGGCGAAGATCGCTACAGAACCCTACTTCCATGTGGGGGATGCAGCACGTGTCAAATGAAAATGGTTGGACTACTGCGCGTGTAATCTCGTGATGGTGCGCGTTCAATCGCTCTCCGTGCCGAAGATCATTTAATTTTTTTGTTTTAGAGAGTTCCAAACAATGACTTTACTGGTGAACGCATGCCAGGCGGATCGTGAAATCCTCGCTCTTACTCTTTTATGGTGAGTAACGCGCCGAACTGCGCGGTTCCTAACCTTTCCCAGTCTTACCGATGAAGTAGTCTGGGCAGACTTAGCGCTAACGCCCCTGACGAAGCGTTAATTAACGTATCCTGGTGCTAACTAGATACGGTACTCATCGAAAGTGTGCTAAGGTCATAGTCGGCGGCCAGTACTACAGCTTTGCTTACGACGCTATAGATCTATCTAAATGAGGATTACCAACATAATGTTTGCCATTACCACCACTTTACAGCTGTTTTTTTGTGTTTATGATTACCGGCTTATTCAACCTTACTGTTACTACTACCCTAGTATTTCTGATAGGGGTTTCAACCCCATCCTACCACTCGATGCGTATGCACTTAATGCAAAAACCGTCACGCTGGCAATAATCGGGAAAGAGACGGTGGTTCACCGAGAAAAACAAATTATGCGCCAATATGTCATCTCCCCCGACAGTAAAATACACCAAGATATCTAAAAGCATATCACAAGAGACCTAAAAATAGAAATATCGATCCTTTATAAATGCGCTAATTATATTAATTAGGGAAGCCCAAACGCGTTCAGATTAAAATAGCTAAGCGAGGGTCCCGATTCGTCAACCTCAACACCATCATCGGTATCGCAGTGGCTCATCGCATCATCTCGCGTCCTGTCGAGTTTATGCAACCGCAAGTGATTCAATCGTGACACGCACAGCACTCGCCGCCGCCTTGGATTCAACAACCTGAGGAATGCGTGAAGCATGTGGCACGGGTTGATGCGCTTTGTAATCGCGACCCCCTACCACATCAGGACGGTTGAGGGGGAGCAGCAAGCTGGATGCGCGTCAACGGTTATCACTGAAGTATCAGGGGCAAATTAGGGGCTCATTGTTTATTGAAGAATAGGTATACAGTGGGTTTATGAATTGAGCTAGGGGCCCTGGGCCCTAGAATTTAGCTATACTGCGCTTCTTGTTAGTTTAGAGCTCTATTAGCTGCTAATTTCTCTTGTGGCTCAATCAGAGGACGAGGAACTGCAGTGGCTAGCTCTAAGTGCAGCCCATATATATTATAGGTGATGATCCATTTATACACTAGGTCACGGCGATTAATCCCCAAACAGGAAGACCTGGGAACATTGGAGGGTGCCACAACTTATGTAGATCGCATGTCTTTCATTGGTGAATTACAAACTAAGAGCTTAAAAATCTGTGTATTTCTGTAGAAGATCAGCAACAAGGACAGATATCTCTTTTAATCCCAAGTGACTCAGCCTCCTAGACCAATCATAATTGCTAGGCTACAGGTAAGACCAATAAAACCACCATTGGTATTTGCTAACAAGGCGGTGTAGGGCGCTCCTCACTGGACTAGTACGTGCTGGCAAGCTGCATGCATGCTGCTGTTGTACATGCCACCACTGACAAGGTGCAGAGTAGTGGTTATGCCGTTGTGGTTGGTGACATACCGGTTAGGTAACATGACCTTGTAAACCCCATTCTAATAAAAGCCCCTTTTCCCGGTAAGCAAACGGCACCCCTCTGACCTCCCTCTACCCCTCGCCCCTCTGTCCTCTTTGCCGGCAGTGATCTTAGATCGCTACCTAGCAAATGCTATGACGCAGGAGTACGCGCACAAGTCGCTGCTCATTGACTGAAACTGGACGTACCTAATTCAAGTTAATTCTATATAAACGGTGTGCTAGATGCGTTCCTGAAAGAACGCCCGAGTGACCTGTGGAGCTCAGAGATACTTATGTTTCACGTCTACTGATGTTGTGCTAGAACTATTTACATGATTCCAAAGAGCCATTTCCTACGGTACCGAGGGTTCGTCGCTGGTGGTCGGGCTGACGGATCCACAACATTGGCTGTGCGCCAGCCAAACAGCAGACCCACTTCATGAGCCATGATTTCACCGAACCCCAGCATGATGCCATTGATGAATGGGATGAACAAATTGATACTGAGCCGCTTGAGGATGGGAATCCACGACACGCCGCTAGTAGTCACTACTTGAGAGTAGTCTTCCAGCCGCTCCGGCATGGCTCCGTCCTCACCGGCTGCGGCGTCGAACGCGTGGTCACTAACTTCAAGCTCCGGGATTACGCCGGGACCCAGAGGCCCGTCGGTGGCGGCAAGATCTTTCAGCAGACTACCTGAGTCGGTTGCATCTGACATTCTGGTAGAGCTGGGGCGCCTGTTTACCCGGACGCCCCGTCTTGAGGTCTCTGATCACATGATGATGCTGATCCACAGTGGTGCGTGTACCGATGGACCAACAGTTGGACTAGACAATCTTGAAGTCAGTGTTGATAAATAAGTATATAAGTCGAAGTCCCGTTTGACGAACTCACCCGAATCGGATCGTCTCGGGTTTTCCCATTTTCTGTGCCAGTCTCTGCTTACGCTTACGTAGCTTTTGACCGCCACGGCGGGCTGATCGTTTATCCACGGGCTTGGGAAGGCTGCGATGCTGTAAAGACGGAGGAGGTGCCAGCAACTGGTCGATTCGCTTGTGTATGCTGCGTTTCCAATTGAGGGTGGTGGGAAGCGGGGCCGATGGCTTGTCAGTCTGCCCGCCGGGGCTGGACGCATCAAGACGAGCGGCCAAAACTAGCTTAGAGGCCACAATTCTCAATGCTGCCCTCTTCTGAAGGTCCGGGACTTCTCGAAGAAGAGGGTCATCTGCTAGCACCGACGTCCGAGGGTTCACTAGATTGGAAGGGGGTGTTCTGCCCAGTTGCCTGAGACCGCCTAGCTTGGCGAGCAGTTTTGCACATATGGGCACTGATACCAGGACCGCTAGATTTGGCATCCGCTGGGTCACCTCTGTTTCCCACTGGTGCAATAGAGACTTTTGTCTCGACAAAAGTTGGGTTATGTTTTCCACTGTCCGTGTTATTCGGTCATACACGTCGGTTGCAACCACCGGGGCAGGATTCTCCGACAGATGAATGCGAAATATCAACGCCCGTTCACGCCCTAAGGCCTGCGTGAGGAGCGTGTCAATACGGTTAGTGTCCACAGGATCATTGCCTAAGATCCGTACCAGATCCAGGTACTGTTGCACAGTTAACCCGCTGTTATTCAATATTGACGCGCGTGGCTCGAACAATTCCTGAAGAACTTTAAACTGTGCGCCAATTTGTGTTTCGATATTGGAATATTCAGACGGCTCAAAGGTTGGAGCATGTATGGCCACTACCGAGGATGAGGAAACAGATGATGGGGCATTCGAAGATGCGTTGGTTTCCTCGTTATCGCTGAGGCCTGCCAACAGGTTATCAATTTCTGCATCCATGCTCTTTGTCTAGGAGCAGTGATGATTAGTTTCAGAGTTCAGGGTAAGGGCTGAATCTGTTTATCAAGTATAGCTTCGGCATCCATCAGTCTCGCCCCGGATATTCTGCAGGAACACATTGGGAAAAGAATAAGAAAAAGAAAGGGAGAGTTCACTAGAGCAGGCGAGCGCGTGAAAAAAAAAAATCACCAACATGTCTTTGGAGGAAAAATTAGCGAAAATCTTCGTCGAAATTGAGCAAGAAGCTACCCGGTCCGCAATGCTTTCCGAGCAGCTCCATCGGCAGGTAAAATTGTTACTAGGGTCAGCATCCATCCAAACAGACGCCAATAAGATTTGGGGAAAGCACGTCGATTATGGAAACGGCAATGAGTGCTTGCAAGCGCTCATGAAAAATGTCAGCAAGTTCCGATAATTACATACAACTATGACTGTGGGATTCCAAAAACTGTGCGAGAAGCACGGTACATCGAATAGCGCAAACAGAGATATATAATGTATCGACGGATAAAATAGCATACCAGGGTAAAAGCCAGTGCATGGATCGGGTCAATCTCCGTAAGTACCCCAAATTTGCGGTGGTGATCAACCGAAGCTAATAGGGAAGAAATACTTACGAACCCTTCATGACACCGCAGGTTATAGAATGCCGCTTGATTGGGGATACTTTTTACGATCTCTGACGTCACTGTGAAGTTCTCCTCCCCCTTTCCCCACATGTATTCAAAACGTCATCGAAACGTCACCGCTTCTAAGCTTCTTAGCCAAACCTCCGGAACCCCTCATCCAGTAGAACTCCTCACAGTTTTACTCAGCCTTTACCTAGTCAGATATTGAGCACCGCCACCCTCGAGCAATCCGAAACTTAAATCCTATTAGTACTCATAATTATACTGGATCTTAACTGTCGGTTGGGCAGTGCGGACGAAACACGAGGTGCAGGTTACCCAGACGTGGGGTGGATCGTATACATACCCTTACATCGATATTCCCTCAGGAGGTTCACTCTGCACGCCAAGAATTACCATTACCACTCCCAAGCCCGCGCTGATAGCCAAAATCAGGTACTCAGCCTCCGTTTTCCAGGCCCTGGAAGTGAGCGAGTGTTTGTGCCCGCAGCGGACTCCTCTTTAAGGACACTGACGCGATAGCTGTCCTCTCCATACGCAAATAGTGTGGAAGTTGCCCGTGAGAATTGGCTGATCACGCAAGTGTTGGTGGTAGTCTTCCCAGTGCGGCGGTAATTGATAACTGGCTTTTTATTTTGTAGTTGAGTATAGTGGCCACGTTAACATCAGCAATGGCGCAACCTGCCGTAGACGCGGGCACCAAGATCGGCGACCATTACGCCAAGTACATGTCGCCGGGCCGGTTCTGGCTGCGCTCGCAGATTCTCAAGGTGGTGCGGGCAGAGACCGACGTACTGGCCCAGATTCAACGGGCAGTGCGCTGTCCCATCCTCGACAGCTACTTCGCCCTCTCGGCCAATATTGGCACCCACACTTTCTACATGGTGATGCTCCCAGGGTTTTTCTGGTACAGCAGCTTCTACATGGGATTTTTGGTAATCATGGTACTGGCTGTAGGTGTGTTTACCACGGGTTTCGTTAAGGACTTGCTTTGTTTGCCGCGGCCGAGGTCCCCTCCCTTGCACCGGATCTCCATGAGTGCCTCGGCCAAGCTTGAGTATGGGTTGCCCAGCACTCATTCGTGCAACGCGGTCTCAGTTGCCATGGTGTTTCGCCGGTTCGATCCCAATAGCCGCCTTGTGTTCTGGTTGAGCGCGTGGCTGCTGCTGACTCTGATCTCGGGCCGGGTGTACACGGGCATGCACGGCCCACTGGACATCGCTGTGGGATGCGTGATTGGTGCTTACAGCTATTGGCTAAGCCTGGGAATTGACCATCTTTTTGACTTCCATAAAGTGCTTCCCAACCTCATCCTGACCGTCGGGTTTGTGCTGGCGATATCTCTGTGCCCCAGTCCGGTGGACAATTGCCCCTGTTTTGACGATAGCGTCGCGTTCTCTGGGGTAGTGCTGGGAATGACCTGGTCGCTGGTGTTTGTGGACCCCCCGATGCCCTTCCACGAGAAGTTTTCCGGATCGAATCTAGGCAGCGGGGCGCTGGCTTTCAGGGGGGTATTACGATTTGTTATTGGCGTCATAATGATCGTGACATGGCGGTCAGTCTCGAAGCGGGTGCTGCTGCGGTTGTTGCCGCCAATTTGGCGAGTTTTGGATCGCTGCGGCCTTCGCAACCCCCGGCGTTTCTTTGTTCCTGTACCAGCTAATCAGCATCTTACGCCGAAGGCGGTGGCCGACGGCATTCTCGACGCGTCGCCCCAGAAGTTCATGCAAGATCTGAGCCATCGCCCCAAGGACTCGGTTGGACCGCAGTCGGAGGCCGATCTGTACGAAATCAAGGAGAGGCAGTCGGAGCGGCAGCGCAAGCATCTGCCGATACGGACCGACGAGGTGGAGCCCAACGGTACAAAGATCCAGCATTTTCGCCAACACTACGATTTCGAAGTCTTTATGAGGCTGATTGTATACGCCGGGATCGGCCCAATGACTCTGTACCTGGCCCCAGCTGTATTCGAGTGGATGAATGTATGATGAGTGCACGGCGCTGCGTAAACCCATGAACGCCGATGCACATGTATAAAACAAGGTAGAACTTGCACCGTGTAGTTTAAGCTTATTTTTTCGTACATCATGAGTACACATATATAGAGGTATTCGACATCAGTTCGCATACGGATGGTAATAAATGGCTTTACGAGCGCGAAAGTGGTTTTGTTGAGACTTTGACAGGTGCGTGGCCATCTCGAGGGCCTTTTGTTTCAGAGAGGGCACCTTGGTTGCCAGTAAAAGGATGCGTGTGGACATTAGCTTGTTGGGGTCCCATATGGCTTGAAACTGTGCGAAGCTGCGCTCGGCCCGCACAGGCTCGGCCCACCGGTATGCCGCCTCTATATTCACTGCCAGCAGCTTCACATAGTAGGGCTTGTCGGTGTGTTGGGCCAATAGCTGGTCGAGCATGCCGCTCTGCCGGAACTTCATGAACCCCTCGGCCAACATGAGCACAACCCGCGCGTCCCCGATGTCAACCACGAACTTCCGCTGCAGGCTACGCCACTCGCGCTCCGGAGCCTGGACGCGCTTGCTCAGGTCAAGGAACCACTGCTTGTCACCGTTAGTCATGGCCAGCTCCAGACACAGTGTGTAGGTAGCGGTGGTGAGCCGAGCCCCTTTCCGCTGGCCCATCAGCACCGATTCCATGATGTACTGGGCGGCCTGAGCGTGTCCCAGTTCCAGCAGGCGCCGCGCCACCATCTGGTAGGTGCTGGTGCGGCGGATCTGGTGCTCCCAAAACAGCTTCGCCACGTTCGTGAGGATCGTGGGGTGGTCCTCGCTCAGCACTCGGCGCAACTCCTTGCTG
Source organism: Starmerella floris (assembly GCA_030555655.1). Lineage (NCBI taxonomy): Eukaryota > Fungi > Ascomycota > Dipodascomycetes > Dipodascales > Trichomonascaceae > Starmerella > Starmerella floris. Next base: position 150,787 of record JANIWM010000015.1, read on the forward strand.
AGTCGGGTCTGGCCGATGGGCTTGGACCGCGGCGCCACGTCGCGGGCGTCAATGAACCGGCTTAGGTACACAAACTCGTCGTTGGCAATCTCCTGCTCCAGCATGGCTCGCTGGGCCGAGTCGTACAAAAATAGCTTCTGGGCAATTCGTCGCATAATTGCCTCGACCTTCGAGCTCTCCACGCGTTTCTCGCCCAGCCACTCGTCCACGTTCTCTGTGGTTAAGCGGTAATAGCTGGTGTCCCACGGGAACCCAGAAAAGCCCCGCAACCACTCGGGAGCGCCAGCAGTCCTGACCCGTCCGACAGCGCGCCGCTGCAGTAAGATTCCTCCTGCTCTCCACGTTCGCTGGAGGTTCATCTCATTCCGCCCTCGGTACACACTGCAGTTCTGGGATGGCCTTGGTATTAAAGGGCCCGGAGCCAACCCTACGTCCGTACCCCGTCTACCCCAAGACCGCTACAGCCACGGTGCTCCCTCCCGGTAGCAGTATCCTTTGCAATAGAACGGCGCCGTTGCGTTCCTGTAAATCAGTGTCACCTCACGTAGCCATGCTGACATTGCAGTTCAAGGGCGAGCTGGAAAACTTGACGGAGTTTGGGTTTGTCGACGCGGCGGAGTCACCGTTTTTCTTCACCTTCAAGATCGAGTGCGCGAACTGCCACGAAGTGCACCCCAACGAAGTGGCGTTTAATGCGCACGAGCTTAAACCATTGCCGGGATCACGCGGGGAGGCCCACTTCGCGATGAAATGCAAGTTCTGTGGCAAGGACGGCAACGTCACTGTGGACCCCAAATTTACCGCGTACAACGTAGAGACCGCCAAGAAGAATCAGCCCGTGGGAATGGCCAGCTTCGACTGCCGTGGTCTCACGCTCAAGGAATTTGCTCCTCGCGGAGAGTTCTGGGCCAAATCGGAGGAGTCCGGAACAAAGTTCTCCTTCGAATTCGATGATAGCGAGTGGTACGACTACGACGAAAAGGCTGGTCAAGAGGTGAGTATCACCGGCACTGAATGGACCATCGTCAAATCTAAGTAGTTTCGCCTAATAATTAGCACACGTAATTATCCGCATGAACACTCTCCATCAGCATTACTCATAGGGTATACATACTCGCAATGAACGATACTCACACATACTGACTGATAATGCGGGGCTGCCAAAACCCCGCGAGCCAATTTCATCGCAAGCATTCAAAACTAAAAACTTGTAAAAAAAAAAACTTGAGAACGAACCATCGAAAAAAAATAGTTAGCAAAAAATACACCCTCGTGCCCCTCAGCCGATAATTGCTGATCCCAGTGATAAAAGAGGCCCTGAGGGCAAGGGTGTTTTTTTTCTTCAGATCAATGAAATTGTTGACGACAAATTTCGTACAGTGCGCTGTCAAGTCCTGCGGCCGGTCCACAAAGGCATTTCCGCTTAAGTACGAGGAGTGTGAACTCGTGAGGCAGGACCTCGAGTTCGACCCGCAATTCATCGTGAACCTCATGAGCAAGCTCGATTGGCCCGCCCTGGTCCAGGTGGCCAACGACCTAGGAAACAGGGACCTGCCTCCCACGAAACCGGAAGTGGATGAGTCGAACGAGCAGCTCTTGCGTGACCTCCACGCATTGCTCCTCGAGACCCAGATCAAGGATGGCAAAATGAGTTGCAACAACTGTGGCCACCTCTATCATATCAAAAACACGATTCCCAACTTCTTACTCCCCCCCCACCTGGCTTAATCTGGATCTTTGATCCCATCTGGCTAGGCGTGGCTCACTTTGCCCACGCGGGAACGTATGCATCTCTATTTATACGCAATGATCCAGAATACGCGGTTGATTCGAAACTGAGAAGCGGACTGATACAAACGAATGCGCTTGGAGCGCCTATATGCGACCGTATAAACTTGTACCTATGTCTTCAATATCGCTCGTAGACTAATACTGCGTATTTTTTGGAACAGTGAGAGAATAGGTGGTCTGCTTATCACTGCTTATCACTGTACTATAATTCGTCCTGTGATCTAGTTACTACATTTGGGTACCGGGCAGCGTACGTCTCCATTTACAGTCACCAGACCACGTGCTCATGCACGAGCCCTTGCCCATGTATACAATAAGAGTGTGCGCGCAGCTCGAAATGTCTTTTCCTTGGGTGACCTGTTACAGACCATACTGGGGCTGATCGTCGTGCCGACCAGCTGTCCATCGATAGTTTATTTGTCCCTTGATACGCTTATTATGCAAATGTTGACTCCTCGTCTTACTGGCTTCGCGCTTGGATAGGAAGACAGGGGGTCCCCCCACGGGATGTTGGTTCGCCCCTAATTTGGACCAAAGGACATGGTAGTCACGCGGTTAGCTGCAGTGTTTGGAATGGGTCTCCCCGGGAGTGGCCGGTACTTGGATCGCGTTGCTCTCTCCCCCTCTCTCTCATTTTTTTCGGTAAGTAGGTACCTTCAGCGCCGCTGTGGGACCAGTCAGTTTCACAGCCTCAGTGAAAGATCCTAACTAACATTGGCGACTCCTCCTAGTCTAGTTAGCTCTGTAGTCTAGTTCCACTATGTACATGTGTTTCGTTATTTGCTTTAGATGGACAGCGTTCGCCTTTCTGTGCATCGGGCAATTCCCTCATTACCCCTCATCTAGCTCAAGGTGTCCGCCACACACTTTCGCATATCCACGAGCAAATCAAAGCACTGGGTGCGAATATCTGGATTCTGTCGCACGCACTCTTCGTAGGCGTCCATCTGAAATTTGCAATTGCTGATGATCTTCTTGAAAGAGGGGCCCTTGCTAACCACGCAGCTACTCAGAGTTTTTTGCTGCTCCAGGCACCTGGAGGCATCGCCTCTGCCCAAACAGTCGTAGTAACTGAGAAATTCGGCAGGACACACATCAGCAACCTCGCCTACCAGCTTATCGTCAAGTAGCAAGGCCATGGTTGGAAAGCAGCGATCTATGAACGGTAGCCACAGGCCTGGGTACGGTCAAAAGGCCTTGTATGGGGGAGGCCTGCCATTGACAGATCCAGAGCTGGAACTGGCCCACGGACGCGTTTTTCAAATAAAACCAAGAAGAATTCCTTAAGAGGGACCCAGCAAATCTACATAAGCGGGGGGCCGGCTCGAAGCAACCCTCGTGAACGCGTGTGCCAAGCAGGCGTTGATTTGGTGCGTCTTACTCAGCCGTTTGTTGTCATGTCAACACTGAAGATCGGCGACGAGGTGACGCTGCCTCAAGGCCACCGGGCCGTGCTCAAATGGATCGGGCACATTCCTGGGCGCCAGCCGACCGAATTTGCTGGCGTGGAGGTCCTGGGCCCCGAAGCCGAGCTCCACGGCAAACACTCCGGCGTCTACCAGGGCCAGCAGATTTTCCACACCAGCCGGCCCCACACTGGGCTGTTTGTGTCCTACACCCAATTGCTGAGCTGCAATATCCGCGCGCCCCGATACTCGCCGGTGCAGGTGCGTGGCGGCGCGGCCGGCGCCGAGTCCAGCTACTTCGGCTCCCCCAGCAGAGTCCGCAACGGAACCCGGGCATCCTCGCCGACTAAGGACTCGGGGCCGGGCAAAGACCTTCACCGAGAAGGGGCCGGATCCGCAGCTGGCGATCACCATGGACCCGTCCCCGGAGATGAACCGGCCGCGATGGGTCTCAACCCCAAACAGATCCAGACCCAGCGGCAGTTTTTTCGAGAGGCCATGGCCGCGGCCACCACCAAGCTGGGTGAGCTGTCCCAAGCCTTCGCCACTAAGACCGAGGCACTGCGGGCCGACTTCGACGAACAAGTCCGTCTGGCCCGGCGGTCCTCCGCAATATACCCCACAGGCTCCGAAGTGGAGGAGCAGCGGCTGGCCCTGGCGGCCATGCAGAATAAGCTGATCAATGAGCGCTCCGAGAAGCAGGAGGAGATTGACAAGCTTAAGGCCGAGCTCTCGCACATGCGCAAGCTCGCCGGTAGTGTCGAGGACCTCGAGTCGCTGATCGCGGAGCTGGAGAACAGTGAGCGCCAGCTGGCTCAGCTGCGGTCTCAAGTCAACGACCGCGACGCGCTGAAGGCCCAGTTAGCCGAGGCCCTGCAGCATAACGTGGAGCTGGAACTGGCCGTGCAGGCGGCCAAGTCCCGCGAGGGGGCCCGGATCTCGTCGCCGGACCGGAAAAACATGGTTGCCCGCGAGGAGCACGAGCGGCTGGAGAAGCTACTAGAGTCCAAGCTGCTGCGGGAGTCGGAGCTGGAGGCGGAAAACGAGGCACTGCAGCAAAAAGTGGCCGAGCTCGAAGGGCGGTCGGCCCCCAGCCCCGCAAAGGTAGGCGCCAACGCTCGCCCCAACGGATTGGGCATCCATCAAACTGGCCACACCAGGCAAGACCCAAACCAGCCCGACCTGGATAGACACGCGAAGACTCAGGGTAAGCCTGATCTTGTCCCGGGCCCTGCGGACCTCTCATCGGCCTCACCCAACCAGCGGGATCTATCGATGATTGACGCCGTTCCGGTGCCAGACAAGCTGGTATCGTACGACGATTCAATGGACGTGGCGGCCGGACGATCTGACTGGTGTTCGCTGTGCGAGCGCCAGGGTCATGTCACCACCGAGTGTCCTTTTTGAGTGCCCTAGATATTTATTGAGTATTTTATTAGACCAATCTTACTGACGGGACTGCATGAGCTAACCTCTCTACGGTGAGAAATCATTGGAGATTTTCTGAGCGACAACCGCATTCAGCTGTTTAGATCCTTGGCTGGCGCCCTGCAGAGCGAAACTTCAACGAATCTTTGACGGATCCTCGGGGCTTATTCTTAAATATCTTTCATGATTTGCTCATCGAGGCCGGTTCTCTAAGACTAACTCTGTAACAATCTTCCTCCACGACTAATCCTAAAATCTTTGGCTTTTTTTTAGCTGAGCACTAAAATGGGTTGTTGGGAGCGGCTCGTTGATCGAGTCTCGTAAGACCGATGTAACTGAGCTTCACCTGGTCCCCCAAGATCCTATGCAACCAAACATCTTCGCAGCAATTTAATCTGTTTGTTGCAAGCTACTTTTGTCATCGTGATCTAACCCCAGTGTTGCTAATGGCCCTCATTGTCGTGGATTTGATCTGATCGTCGGCTGGGATTACTCGGCAGCAGGAGCGGCCACGGGGCGTTGAGGAACATACACAAAATCCAAGTAAGACATTCCCACACTAATCATCGAAGTCATGATGCTGGAGACCCCCAGACTGTCCTCGACCTTTCGGTCATTGGACTGGCCCAGGTAGGTCTGCACGGCCACGAACAGGCCCGCCCACGCCAGAATCTTGGACCGCATGAACATCGCCAGCATCGGCAGGGTCTGGGACATCATCGATGCAGACGCGTTCGTCTTCTCGGTATCGGGCGTGTGCACGTACGGAATCGTCAGGTCGGGGCGCTTCTTATCACTAGCCATTTCGTACTGCTGCCGATAGGTTGACCAACAATCAGTGCTTGGGGTACCAGCAGGCCCCGACGGCGGTGGCCGTATCATGGGGTGAGTTCAGCCGGAAGGCCCCGACGGGTGTGAGGACCACAACGGTATGTATAATCGACTAAGCCGTTGGGGGGACCCCCCGTATGGATCTCCCTTTAGCTGCTTATGCACTAATGGTGTCCTCAGTGTCAAAGTTCTGGCCCATGTCTGCCCGCTCTGTCGTAGTAATTAATTAATTACAGGAAGATCAGTTCCCCCATTGCGCCCTTACCTTGGAGGGCTGGCCCGGTCAGCAGACGCCAGCGCCATGCATAAGCGGTGCCGACGGGTCCAAAAAAAAGTTTTGGAAAGCCCTGATCGGGAAATAAACAGAGGGGGTTATCAGTGGCTCGTGTTATTTGGCAAAGCCTCGACCGTCGTCAAGGCCTGGGAATTTTTCCGAAAGCCGGCCTTCGATCTACAGACCGGTGCTTTCCCCCGTTCTAAAGCCCGGGATATGGCTGAAACACTGGAGAACGCGCAGAGTCCGTTGCCCCCCAGTGATCTCTATGCTGCACACGAAATCATACTCTCAATGGCGGGAGGATTTCATGATTATTATTTTTATCACTCCATGTCCCTGGCAACCTAAGTAGGGGTGCGTCATGCTGTTTTGCCCTGACCCATATGTATACGAACCCTGCGTCATGCGAGAATGCCTGGCGCAGGCAGCGAAAAGTCCCATCCTGCAGTCCTCAACAAACGCCTGCAGTGTGAAACGATTTTTGCAGATCATCCTATTTCGGCTACAAGTCCCGAGTAACCGTGGCACGCGTACACTGACGCTTGTCTGAATACTAAGGGTCTGGTACGTTGAATTACTCGCTATGACGTCGAACCCGTACATGGTGCGCTGGCGTCATGCACTCACATAAATTTTGGCCCGAAATCTGCGTCCACTAAATTTATACCGTATATACCCATCTTTTTTCAGCAAAAGAGCAACTTCAACGGTTTTTTGCTAAGAAGTTCGTGTTTCAGGTCACTATCCCGTTCTGATTTCTCCGGTTTTATCTCCGCAATCAGCAGCCATTAAATTGAATACAGCTACCGGAAATCAGAAATAGAGAAGTGATATTGATCAACTGACCCATTAGCCTTGCTTCAAACCTAATTTAACCTAATCCTCACAGCCCGCATTACACTAAAATACATCAAGTGCCTGGGGCGGATCTCGTCAACAATTAAGGTGAAACCTTCCGAAACCGCGCAGAGTTTGGCAAGAGGTCCCCACCTCCACGGAACTCAACGTTATTCTTGCCGAATTAATTCGGCGCCAATCATTATATATCTGGCATCGGCCTCTCAGTGATTTTGAGAATTGGACGCAAGTTTCAGATATTTTACGGTACTCGCACATTATCAGCTAACCACTTTCCCAATTCAAAGTCATTACCAGTCTCAAAATTGGACATTTTGGGACCATTCATATCTTTTCGGCTACTGAAGAGGAAGTGAACAAACTATCGGCTTGAGACCATTGTAATCGTTGTTTTATTAAACCTGTCTGACGACATCATCCAAACCTTAGAGTACTCAGGAGGAACAGGGAACTATCGCGAAAATAGAACAGATAAGCGAGGTGAGGCACATTGTATTATTTCCGAAAAAAAGGTGGCTATCCAATGTTAAGCTCCAATTTACAAGCAAAGTCTTATTCAAATTCACAAGAGCATCATTACTATCGCCCTCGTACAACTAATGACGAAAATCCCACATCTAGGGAGATGGAAAGAAATAAGATTGAGAATGACAATACTCACTTCCTCAACAAACCAATAGTATCATCATCGCTACCACCGGCTCGACCTGTGTCAACGTCTTTGACGTCACCTTCCTTGGTTACGGCAGCCATAACTTCCCAGAGTAGTGTTTCACCTTCGGTTTCAAATATGTCTGAAATCCGAAGTCACACTCGTGTGTCAGCCAAGTCACCGAGTAACCAGCAGTCTGTGGTGTCACAACACGACGTAGGAATATCGGATATGCAGCCCAAGACGCAGATCATCGCTGATGGTGTCTCTAAGAAATCTCTTTCCACGCTGTATTCACAACGATCGAATATAGAGCAGGGAAATGAGAATTTGGAAGACGCCAAACGGTGTTTAGTCGAATTGAAGCATTTCTTGAAAACTGCTCCCTTAGAATTCTCTCAAAGCGATATTATCCGCCAATTTCGGCTCCCAAATGATGAGCAAGTCTCATGTGTACGTTGGGCCAATGTCTACTACATAACCGGAACAGACATAGTCCGGTCTCTTGTTCATCGCTTTTCGATTTTTGGGCGTGAAGTCATAAATCGAAAAAAATTTGAAGAAGGCGTTTTCTCTGATTTGCGAAATCTAAAGGTCAATGTAGACTCTACACTAGAGGGACCTAAGTCAGAGTTACTAGAGTTTTTGTACAAGCGTCACTGTGTTCGCACAAAGAAGAAACAAAAGGTGTTTTACTGGACCTCAGTTCATCATGAGCAGTTGTTCACGGATGCCTTGTCTCGTGAGCTTAAAAAGGAAGCAACTGTTGATAGCACCAATCGAGTACTTACTGATTCTAATTTCCAGTATCGGGGTCATCAAATGAATGATCAATCTGTTCCCAGCAACTCCGCAGGGTCTACAATTGCGGTGAGAGAACCTGCTTTATCCTTCAAATACGATCCAAGTATGTCCCTTGCCGACCAGATGTCCACTGTTATTGCTAATATGGAATCATCGCATGCAGCAATTTTTAAAGAACTTACCACAGGAACGTTTGATGATGTCAATGCTCACAATAGTTACGGCATTGGCATGGTTTCAGACGGCAAGTACCCTTGGAACGAAAACATTGAGTGCTCACAACAAGCGGTCCAGAATCCGTTGATTTCTCATTCGCGCCGCGCTTTCCAACCGCAACACGAAGATACCTCCTACAAGAGCAGTCTCAAGCTTCAATACTCGCCATCGAACTTGATGCACTCTCGAACTCTTCATATAGACAATGGAACTTTACCGACATTAGACAAGTTTTCACTTCCCTCGCATCAGCATTTGCATAAGCTCGCTGCGGAGTCTGTCGATGACAGCTGGGAGATGAACGAAGCACATTACAACTGCGTTACTGCATCTTCCATGGCGACCCCGCAGTCGATTCACTCGCAGAGCGGACATCAGGTACTAGAGTCATCCCGAGATGAAGCTCATTCACCATATCAACCAGCTGAGAATGCGTACCCCCCGTATATGGTGATGACGGAGGCGGCTAATCATTCCATGGGATCCGAACAATCCTCCTTATACCCTCCTGCCCAGAGGTCTAGTACTTTTTCAGACAATGTGGTTCACAAAAGCTGTACGGTGCCCCCTCTAGAGCCATCTTCGATGCTTCTTGGCCAAGATGGTTTCCGATCCAAAGGTGTTTTCGAGTCTCAACAGCTCGAGATAGGGAGATCTCCAGCTGAAGATCATAGCAACGCTTTGATGACTGATATTGATACAGACTTCCCATTAGACATTCTGACTAGGGAAGACCAAAACCAATTTGAGCTTTCGTCGATGGGACTTAATCAATCGTTTGATACACCATATTCAGATTTGATTGACCAGAACAGACATGCTTCCAATTTCTCATCTCAATGGGATGCAATGAATAGCCATACTGGTGGTAATGGGTCGACAGGGCTGGTGAGTAAAGCCGCACATGTGCTAGGCAATATGAGTCCCTCTGCATCAACTTCCCAGGTGCGTTCAGCTGAAAGCTCACTTTCGCGTTTGCCGGGACATTATGTGGATTCGGCCTTTGATTTTCCGACTGCAACGCAACAAACATGTTCGGATTGGGATCAGTTTCTGTCTCATGGTGGCTGGACCCATCCACACTCTGGCAATCTCAAAGAATCATTTCCCGAACTACACCAGCCAAATCAGTTAAATCACAGCAATTTACAGCACCATCGAAATTTACCTTGCCGAGCCAATCCAGCATTTACGCCAGGGTCAGGCCATAATTATCAACGACGACTACATCGAAGTGAGAATCAGAATGGTATTTCGAAAAAGTCGAGCTCGAAAACACCCGCTCAGATATGGGCAAAGTCTCAAAAGAGCAACTTTATGGATGAATTCGATAATACGCCTGTCTCCTTTCCCTCTCCTTTGGCCGCCAACACGATGAAATATAATTATGATAAGTATTGACTTCTTCCGTGCATTGAGTGATTCCTTCACGAAATGTGTTATGACAAATTATGTCGTGGACAACATATAGCTAATATTTATCTATCTAAACACGGGCCATCCCCTTCGTTTACGCATATGTGCCTCACGGTATTTCTCCTGTCTGTTTTCTCGATCTTCGCTTTCGCTATCAGCATCTTCGCCCTCGCTAGAACTCCAGATCAATGCCTCCTCATCCTCCAGATTCGTTCGCATCAGCTGCATCTGTAGCACCAACTGATGCCGATCATCTGTATTGCCGCTGCCAAGTTCCGCATCGTGGATAGTCTTCCGCCGCTTCCCACCTGGAGCGCTGAAGGAGTTGCTGTTAGCTAAGAGTCGCGAACTACGCGGAGGGGTTAACAAGCCGTGCGCTACCGCTGCAGAATCCTGATCTGTACAATCAGTGAATTTTCTGCTATGTTTGCTATTATAGGGAGGAGTAGAGGACATACGATTCGGGCTAGCAGGAGGGGTAGTACCAATTGGAAGCAATTCAGTATCCGCCTGGGTGAACGGGCATCTGTAAGTACGCCTCTTGAGTTTCCTGTGGGATGGTCTCTCAATTCTAGAAACACGGGGTTGCGGAGGCATGGCAGAGAACTCTTCCATCAAAGATAGCAAATCGAATCCCTGGCTGCCATTAACCTCCCTTTTGAAAGAATACATGCGCACACAATTCGGGACACTGTTGCTCACAATCACGATTCTCGAACTCTTAGATTCTATTCCGAATGATTTGTAAAGGTTTCAGATTGTCGCGAAGAGTTTAAGGCGGTGCAGAGCCGGTAGGCTTCTTGTGCCAGGGCAAGGTCATCAAGATAATCTATCGTTATATGCATGTTACTAGGGTTCGTCATTGACAGGAGATGATGGGATTCTTAGTAATTATCTGAAGTAACGCTGTAGCGTGAGGGGCCCCGGGTAGCGGAATATGCAAGTAATATGCAAGTAATTTAATATCGATCCTGGATGATGATTCCATTGATTGGACAAGGCGATTATTATAATCCACGATTTTGGCCAGTAGAACTGTAAATATCTAACGTTCTTTCATATGACGCTAACAGTAGAGCAATCTTAGTATAGAATAATCAACACTATTCTATTATAATGTGATTTATAGCAAATTTTTGGACAGGCCACTGAAATCGAACTGATGCAGTTGAGGCTGGCCATTTTTCATATAACTAAGTCGCATTCTCAACTTCACTGCCCCACCTACGTTTCCAGTGACTCTCATTTTCTGGGTGGCATGGCTTCCTGAGCCGAGATTCTGTTGCGATATGCCTTGCAGTGCCAGCTGCTGGGATTTTGGCAAAGCAACTTGCATGTTCAACTCAGTTACTGCGGTCTTTCCTACGAAGTAGGCCTCCAGGTAGGCCTGTCCTGGAGCTTCGTTCTTTGCAAAAAACTTCAGCACCAAGTCCTCATTGGACCAAGCCTCTACAGCGTCACTTGGAATTTCGTTGGAAGGCTTCGGAGTGGAGAGAGAGGAGGAGAGATCATCCAATGGGGATTTCGACGAAGTTTTCGGAGCAGGGTTAGTGCTGATGCTATTACCGGATGCTGGTATTGATGAAGAAGGTTGAGATGATGCACCAAACAGAGAAAGAATATCCTGGTTGTTTTTAGCCGCTTGAGCAGGCTGTTCCGAGTTTGAACCGAATATGTCACTAAGCAAGTCTGATGCCGCAGCGGCAGAAACCTGCGCATCCGCAGCGTCGAGGTCCAGCAACTCACTGGCAACCCCACCGTTTGCACTAGCGGACTTCGTCTTAGCAGTCCCAGGAGTCCCCGTGGAGGCTGCTGGCCTACGGCGTCGACGAATCAACGCCTTGCTCATGGCCTTAGCGTGTTGAGCTTCCAAATCGTCCCCAAACTCAGGCGGGGGCATTTTTGCCAAGATGCCTTTACGCAACGTGCCGGCCTCGCCCAGTAATGTCGAGTACTCGACAGCGCGCTGCTGGATCTCACTATCAACCGAGTTTTCCTGGTTCTCGATGGCCCGGCGAATAACCTCGATCTCTCGCGCTTCACGACACCGGGAACTCAGTTTGATCAGAGCGTTGATACCATATTCCTGAATCACCTCGTTCTCGTATGGGCTCTGCATTGCGCTCAGCACCAGTTCTACCACGGATTTGGCGTCGATATCTACGGTATTCTCCGAATCCGCTACTTTGAAACTGCCGGCCTTTAGCAAGATATCACCGTACTCACCAATTAGCCACAGGGCAACCACGGTAATCGCCTGCTGGCTGAGATCATTCTTTAGTGCAGCATAAGCCTGTTGAGTGGCGTAGAGCTGGAGCTCGGGGGCATTAATAACTAACAAAATAAACGCGCTCATTACGTTTTCTTGCACATAATTGCCCGCATGCACGAACATCTTGAGTAGCGTATCGATGTGCCATTTGACGTTGGGCGCAAACCGCTCCGCGTTGAGCGCGATCTGGAACACCAATTGGGGCTTGAACTCCGTGTCACAGTGCTCGAGAACGGTTAGCAACTCCTTGATCATAAGCCTCACGTTCTGGGCATTGATCAGAACGTAGCTGAGATCGAGCGCTCGTCGGCGAATACTGATGTCAGGGTCAGCGATGCAGTCCAGGATTGTCTGGCGATGCCGTTGCACTGCAGCCGGTTCGGTTTCCACAACTTTGAGCAGCGTGTTCAAAGCCGCATACCTTGTGTTAATATTTTTTGTCGTAAGGAACTTGGCCAGAATGTTAATTCCTAGCACACGCAGACCCGAGTCGGTTTGAGCGGGGCCGGTGTCGATACCGAAGATGGTCAGCACTGTTTCGTAAAGGACAGCGTTACCAACGTTCTTGGAGTTGTCGGTATTTGTGGCGATGGCCGCGAGAAGATCGCTCATCTGTTCGCTGAGTTCCTCGTTGTCCTGGCCTATTGCCCTCAGCAGCCGGATCAGCTTGCATTGCAAGAAGGGGTCTGGGACTCCGCCCACATCAAACTCGGGTGCAAAGCCGTTGGTGCTCAGTTGTTTGAGTTTGGATAAGATTTTGGGGAGAACCGGAGCGAACTGATCAACCAGCTCGGGGTTGTTGTCAATCATGTCTGTGGCAAGGCTGGCGCCGCACAGCAGAACGCCGTGGTTATCGTCCGTAAGCAGCACCTTAGCATGCTCAAGGAAGATGTCCTCGTAGTCAGGCACGCGGCGGATGATGCGCAGCGCGCATAGAGCCGCCTTCTTTCTGATGTACGGATTAGTAGATGTAATGAGCTTTTCGACCCTCTGGAACAAGTCCCGAGCCATGGAGACGCTGGCGATATTCGCCAGTGTTGTTAAAGCCAGGCTCATCACGTATTGGTTGGGGTGGTTCAGGTCGTTGTCGATGCTATTTGTGACCAGCATAAGTACCTCCTGATCCTCGTCCAGCAACAGCATCGTGCCCAGATATCCCAGGCGCTTGTCGGTAAAGTGGGGACTTGCCAGGAGCTTCAGGCACTCGACTTGGCCAAAATGGGTTCGCTCGCCAAGAGTGAACAGGTACAGCAGCTTAGCCACGTTTTCGCGCCGGGACCGCGAGGACGCGCCACTAGAGTTACGGAACGCGGCGCGGATTTTGGCACTCTCCTTTTGGATCACATTACGCTCATCCTTGAGCGTTTTCGCTGACCTCACGCTCTTGATGAACGATTTCAAGGAGCCCATGTGCAGAGACGAACGAGTAATGAGGTGGTGGTCAGCGTGGATCGATGTTTGGGGCCACAATCCGCTGTCGCCGTGGGCAGGGGTTTCACCGAAATCTGAAAGGACTGGGCAGCTGACGGATATATTGAAAAGGAGCAGGCTATAGCCATGCGTGGGGAGGGTCCCTGACGAGTTCGGGTTGCGCTATAGTTCAAATAAACTTCTTTGTCTCCTATGGATTCGCGTCCTTGGACCGCTTCGCTTATTCTTTCTAGCTTCTGCTCACACCTCCTCGACTCAACATTACCCATATTAATCACACCAACGGAACAACATCACTAGGAGGACCACCACAATCACAATCTTCACGCATATATGTTATCTACACATACAACCTCTTCAAAATAGAATGCGGCCCTGATAATCAACAGTATAGTAATCCTGATAATAGACAACGAATGCTCACGGGACCACAAGTCAGTAATTTCAACCAGTTTTTATACGCCTCAAGTATATTTCATTCGGAACGATATTCCGAATCCACATTGTATACGGCCTCACTTTGTATACGGCCTCACTTTGTATACGGACCTATAATTACAAATCATCCCGATAATACATTTGACACAGTGCCCTTGGGGTTATCGATTAGCAGGAAATGCAGGTGGGCTGGGTCATCTGTGTTCAGAACCGCCATGTAAACAAACTGCTACATATTGCCAAGAAATGAGTGTTGGAGTTATTCTAAGATCGTCACCGACAATAAAATACACATTTGAGGACAGTTTGCTGATTACCGAAACGGGAACCTACCCGTTTAGGGATGTGTTAGATGGCGTGCTACCGGCCCAATTGTGTCCCGATTCTCCCTCGGTTTCGGTTGTATTTGGCGGCGCTCTCGACAACTCGATAGTTTCCAGCCTGATAGGATCGCATAACTCGAGTCAATCACAGATTGAGGACGGAGTGCGATGTCACGAGGTCCAGGTTGCTCGCGACAGCGCAAAACTGAAAATATACGCGGTCAGTGAGAAGGCAAACTCGTTCAACTGGGACTGTGTGAACGAGGTATTACATAGATTGGCAAGAGGTGCGACTTATGTGCCCTATCGTAATACGAGACTCACCCGGCTACTGTGGCCGAGCTTGCATGACGCTAAGAACCTCATCATGTATATACATTTGCCCATGGATGCGACTGACCATCATTTCCGGCAGTTGGCGCTGGCAGAGTCGGTAGCCACTTGGGACTCTTCTGGATGCAGCTCTTTCCAGCAATACGTCCCCGTTTCTGTGCACCAGTCCGACTTACCATCGCTGAAGGACGCAGTTTACCATCGCCTCGAGCAAGTCAAGAGCCGATATTCCGCAGAATTTCTCCCTAAACTCAATGACTACCGTCGGTTAGTTGCGCAGAAAACCGCTGCAGCCGAGGCCGAAGCTGCGGACCGTCGTCGGGCGCTGTCCAAGGAGGTTTATACACTTACCTTCGAAATGGAGCAATTGTATAGTCAAAAACAAGCAGTGGAGGCACAACTATGTAGAAACGAAATAGTGACGGCACCAAAGCCTGAATCCCGAGTGGCCTTGCGCAGAGAAAACCAAAAACGCGAGGCGGGCTCGAAGCATTTAGTCGAGCATTCTACTGATACCGAAGCTCGGGGTTCAGATCCCATGGGCGACAAATCACCCGCGGGATCCAGCGGCGATATCACCGTGGACCCGTGGGATCTCCTTTTCAGTGCCCAAGAGGCCGCTTTGAGGGCCCGCGAAGCCGCTAACGACGACTTGCGCCAGCAAATCGCCACCGTGGCCGCCGAGCTATGCCAGCGGTGCCAGTCGCTGTTCTGAGGGGTGGCCGTTAATCCGGGGTAGCATTTTATCCGGGGTGACTTACGGTTGTGGGCAGACCACATCCCCTCAGAATGACCCTTGGTGGATCACAGGTCCAAAGGTCCTCGGGCGTCAAGTCTATACAGTCTAAAGAAATCGGTATGTAGCGAGGATATAGAATCTACAGTTATGAAGTCGCGCCGAGCCCCGTCGATACGGCCGGACCCCGCTTAAGACTTAGCGACCGGCGCGAGCGATGCGGACTGCTGCAGATTAATAGCGGGACGGAACTTTCGGTGCTCATCGACACACGTGTGCCAGGGTTCGGACAAGAGCCCCAGACGGCATGGCATGAAGAGGGGTTGAGATCAGTGCATGGCCAGGTAACGTCATGGCCGGGCACAGCTTAATCGCGCTGCAGTAGCCTGCGCCCTGCACAGAACCCCCACCTAAATCAGCCAAACAGGGTTGCCCGAACAGGTACCCTTGCCCTCGACTCCACCTATTCACGAGCACCTCCCTATTCTATGAGCACCTCTCCCGTTCGAGCGCCTCCCCCCTAGTCACTGAGGTGGTAACCCAAGCCTGGCGTATTCCCCCCAGGCACGCCCCGGCCCTGGAGCAAATTACAATGACCCCCCCCCCCCCCCCCCCCCCCCCCCTCCCCCCCCCCCCCCCCCCCCCCCCCCCCCCCCCCCCCCCCCCCCCCCCCCCCCCC